>JAMFTS010000070.1:0-100869 GCA_028095005.1 Rhynchospora pubera | reverse complement strand
CTATGGACAACCATATTTCCAACGATAAAATGAGAGATTGGATCCCTTGATAATGGAATTATATGACAATCAATTTGCCAAGAACTTGATAATCAAAGAATAAGTTTAGGTGCTTTGTTGGGCATGTAGATAGTTTACATATTAACTTTCATACAATTTCTTATTTATTTGTGATGTATCAAGAATTTACAAATTCAGCCCGTTGACAAACTCAACTTATTAATGCATGTAAAATGTGCATCACCTCCCAATACTTCTTTTACGATATGTTTACCATATAGATCACACATGTTGCCCTCTTTTTGGATTTTGTATTTATACTTTGTTTTTGGGATCGTTTGATTGGACACTCATATGGATCCTCACCATAGCAAAACTAGAGATAATAGTAACAACAATGATTATGACAACAACAACCAGGAAACAATGGTGATGAAGTTTCTGTGGTTTGTTAAGAAAGTATGGAATACTAAGGATTTTTTTTTTTTTTACGAATATTGTTGTTGTATATTCAATAATAAGGGGTGCTCTAGCTGTGGTTGGTATAAATTAATAAATACCTACTGCAAATAATAACAATAAATATATAGTGAGCGTACAACAAGTTAACGAGGATGATGATGTCCTTGATGATACACTTTTTGTTCCTAAAATAATAGAGGTTTCTTTACATTTTGCTTGTTAGGTTGGCGCACAGTTATCTTTCAGAGTCTTGGGTTGCAAATCCAAGAGAATAACAGTGACATACAAGAAGACACTTGTATGAATATCTTTCTGTTCTTTTTATCAGATTTAGAACTTATGAAGATTTATTTATTGTAATTTGGCTTAAAGAACCCATGAAATTTGTTCAATTTATATCTAGGTCAAATCGAAGCTCGATACACTTGCTTCTTATGCAGATGCAACTGAAGGGCTTGTAACTCATGGATGGATCTCAAAAATTGAAAAGCATGGTTGTTTTGTGAAGTTCTATAATGGGGTACAGGGGTTTGCCCCGAGGTTAGTAGCTATTCCCCCCCCCCCCCCCCCCCTCTGAATATTGACATGTATTTGTGGGATGAGAGTGAGTCGTAGTCTTAAACAGGAGGTTAGCAGCCCCCCCCCCCCCCCCCCCCCCCCCCCCCCCCCCCGATATGGACAGAGAGAAATTTACTTGTGATAGCTTAAACAGGAGGTTTAGTTGTTCTGCTATTTGTTTAATTTGCTATTGATGCCTATACCAAGAATTTTCAAAACAAGACGCAATAAGCTACTTTATGTATCCTTTTTGCATGTGCATATTGCGAGGACATTTTCCTTGGACAAAATATAGATGGCTGGGTCTAGTTAGTTTTTAGTAGTCAACTAGTCATATTTATATACTTCTGTATGCTCTTTATTTGGTGCTTGTATCTAACGAAGCTACTTGGTTAGTCCTAGTCATTATACTTTTTTGATCTTTTATTGCCTTTTCTTCTGCCTTAGGTCAGAACTTGACTTGCAGCCTGGAATTGAAGCAGGAAGTGTGTATCATGTTGGTCAAGTTGTCAAGTGTAGAATAATCAGTTATAAACCTGCTTCGAAGAGAATGAATATTAGTTTTGTTATATCGCCTAAGAGGTATTATATAGCCATTCCTTTTAACTATTATATATATATATTATCGAAGAAAGGTGCTTAAACCTTTTTAATGTCTGAATTGGACTTGAATAACATGTAAAATGACTTGCTTGAATTTGAAGGACGCCAAAGGGTGATATTGCAAATGTGGGAACTGTTGTTTCTGCGGTCGTCGAGCATATAACCCCTACAGCAGTGATTGTTAATGTCAATTCAAGCTTTAAAGGAGCTATCTACAATGAACAGCTTGCTGACTATAAGGGTAAACTTTGGAGATCTTCAATATATGTTTCTATTGATAAGTTTAGCATTTATCTGCAGATATTGACTGGTGAGTGTTTCTAATATTGATCAGATCAAGCTTCTGCATTCAGGGATGTCTTGAAGCCTGGATACAAATTTGACCAGCTTATAGTCATTGGTAGAGAAACTCCCGTTGAACCCATGATTGACTGAATATAATTTTTAATAGCTGCTGCTGTTTTTTTAGTATTGCTGTATCATGCAACTTTTGTGCTATTTCCTTTTGTTGCAGATATTGAAGGAAATAGTTTAATTTTGTCTGCAAAGCATTCATTTATTCATTTTGCAAGCGAGATCCCTTCAGATATATCAGGCATCCATTCCGGATCTGTTGTCCATGTATCACATCTTTGACCAACTTCTTTTTTTCCTTTTCACTTCACTTTTGCTAGAATTTCTCTTTATATTCTTAACTTTTTCTTTTTACAATGCCTCCTAATGAGCTTGTGTCTTTGTTAGGGTTATATCTCCAACATAATTGAAACTGGCTGCTTTGTTCGCTTTTTTGGGAATTTGACTGGATTCTGCCCCAAGCCTATAGTATGTTTATTCTTCACCTTTATTTATGTCTATAAACTATTGCTTATTTTCTTCATATATTCACAAACAGATAAATAACCATTTATTTGCTTCATAAGGCAACTGATGAACAGCTGGAAGATTTGACTGATGCTTTCTACACAGGACAATCAGTACGAAGCCATGTTCTGAATGTGAGTTGATCATTTTGGATTGGATTTTGCTAAATTACAAGTTTTAGGCATTAAATTAATCTATTGATGATCCTGTGACAGGCAAATGCCGAGTCAGGAAGGATTAAACTTTCATTGAAGCAATCCCTTTGTTCTTCATCAGATGTTTCATTTATTCGTGGATACTTCCTTACTGAAGAGGAGGTTAGTACCCAAGTAATGTAATATCTTTTGTTTTGTTTTGTTTTTTTTTTAAATCTCAGATGTGGTTTGACATGTGGAGGGTTGCTTATTTTAAAATTTCTCTAACATGTTGGAATGGTCGAGTTCATTGATAGGAAAAACTTAATCTTTTTCTTTACTTGTAGATACAAGGTAATATTATTGACATATTGTTCATTTATTTTAATTAATAAAGAATTGTGTATGTACTTCTAGCAGTTCGCACCTATATAGTTTTGCTAATGTACTAATCAGTATTATGGCTGGAATTGCTAATGGTCCAAATCATATCTTTTCATGACTATCAGGCCATTCAATGTGATCAATTTTATTTTATTTTTTTTGGAAGATTGCCCTATTTGATATGCAAACATTTGTTTCATTTTGATATTTTTGTTTAGAACCATCTTTCAAAAATCTTGAAAAACAGTTGAGGGAATTCTTTTCATATTAAAACTTGGTATCTTACATGATTTTGATATGGAGATCACATTGAGGGGTTATCATCCCGGTATGGAAAGAGACATAGGAGTTGAATCGTAAAATGTATCATGTATCGTAGCATTAAGTATCAAATCGTGTATTGTATCTATTCGTCTAAGATACGCTAAGCTATCCTTAAAATTATGTAAAATAAGTAATTAGAATTTATATTGAACTATTTTCATTAAAAGAAAGTTCTAATATCACCCTATATCTGTATAATCATTCGGTAATTCAGGCATATTTAAATGTAGTGTATAAATATTTGATTTTACTTAAATATAATAATATATAATATATAATATGTATAAGTCATTTATGATTATATCTTATGATATTACACTGTAAAATCTGTATAAATTATGCTCATTATTAATTATTTATGTATGTATAAATTATTAATCATTATATTTTTCATAATAGTGTAATGTATGTTTATAATATTATATTGTATAAAACTATAAACTGTATAAATTATATTATTAATTATTATATTGTATAATTGATGTAGAAAGTATTAAACTATCAATCAAAAGTCAGAGCCTTTCATCCCAAACAAGTTGGGGTAGGCTAGAAATGGCATCCCGACCCGGTGATTTCTTGTATATATAGCTGAGTTTTTACGCTAGCTCGGCAAGCCTATCACAAACATGCGGGCTTGAAACCTGGACCTTAGAAGTCAGTCCAGTGCTCTTACCACTTGAGCTACTAGACCACATGCCAAGTACTAGACTATCAATCATTATAAAAATAGTATTATACTTTATAATTTGTATAAATGATTATTATTATTATTATTGTTCTTATTATTCTACTAATATTTTATTATAATGGACATTAATTATAATTGAAAATGATTATTATTGTTATTATTATTCTACTACAATTGAATTGTTTCACTATTGACTTTTACTGAATCGTTCGTATCTTAAGATTCACCCTAGTATTGTGAGTTATGTATCGTGTATCTTAAGATACGCTGGAATTGAGATGCAATGGCCTAGATACGTATCAGTTGGGCTCTGAATCGTGTATCTCAAGATACTAAATTCTATGGAAAGAAATAATTTGGACTCTGTTCTTAGTATAGTAGCGGAACTTGTTATCTAAATCAATATATCAACTTTCAACATGGATTTAGTTTTAATTTCTTAATCAGTAGTCTTTCTTTTATTTGTAGATAGCTACACTCCAGAATTCGAAAGGTGATCAAGATTGGGTAAAGAGCTTCAGTATTGGCAGTTTGGTTGAGGCCAAGGTTGATACTACAAGAGAGTTTGGTGTTGTTGTTAGCTTCAAGGACCATAGTAATATTGTTGGTTTCATTGCAAATCATCAGTGTAAGCATCCTACTTCCTTTGCATATATTATCATTTGGACTTATACTTAAACAGCTGTTGAGGTACTAACTAGTAAATGTACTTCTAGTTGGAGGCAAGAAATTGGAGGAAGGATCTTCTGTTGAGTCTGTTGTACTGGATGTATCAAGGTCTGATGGCCTTGTAGATTTGTCTTGTAAACCTGAACTGGTTAGGGCAGCAAGCAGTGCACAAAAGAAGGTATTTTTCCTATTCAGCTTCTTTAACAAGAACGATCAAAATATCTATTGCTATCTCAACACTTGTCATGTTACCTAGAATCTTTTCTGATTATTCACTGAACAATATTGGCCTACTACACTGTGTAACTGAAACTAGTTGCTGTGCATCTCAGAAGCGCCGTAGGAACACAACTTCAGACCTGGAGCTGCATCAGGAAGTTAATGCAGTTGTGGAAATAGTCAAACAGAATTATTTGGTAAGTACTCTTTTGTCTTGTCCAATATTGTAATACTTTAACATGATGCACTACCTATATACCCCTTTGTATGCTTCATTCTTTCTGAGTTTTTTTATTTTTTCCCATCCCAGGTTGTTTCAATTCCAGGGTACAGCTACACCATAGGCTATGCTTGCACAATGGATTACAACTTGCAAAAGCAGCCTCACAAGTCGTATTCTCCTGGCCAAAGGTGCCACCTCTATCAAGTTTTGGTCCTTGTTTGATTTAAAATTTTCTATCAGAGACAATAGCACACTTAACCATGTAGTAGGGGCATATGCAAGTCAAGTTAGTCGGAAATATTATTTTGCAGCTGCCAACTATCACCTTGAGCCTCAATATTATTTTTTATTTGCATCAACTGGTACATACCAACAAGATTGGCGGTATTGCATCTAAGTGATATTGTATCTATTTGTAATATATGCTTCTCTGTGCTTCCTTGATGATGTAATCTGTCTATTATTATTATTATTAATTTTTTTGTTTTTTTTAGTGTCAACGCAGTTGTTGGAGCCCTTCCAAGCACTGATGCATCTAAAAGGCTTCTTCTCCTTCTCAAAGCATTGAGTGATAAATCAAGGGATTCTAGCTCCAAGAGGGCGAAGAAGTCCAATTACAAAGTTGGATCTGTTGTTGAAGGGGAGGTCTGACTATTTCTTACTTTCTGCCTCTTTTTTTATTTATTTATAAGTAGGGCTTGGTGCAATCATAAAAGTAATTTTTTTTTGAATTAGTAGCTGGCCCCGCAACCAAACAATGAATTGCTGACCTTAAGAAAGAGGAGAATAAATAAATTTTGCCTTCTTTTGATTGCTGAAATTCTTGATTGTAGTCATAAAACTCGATATCCTATCATTTTTGGGATAACTGCATTACTCAAATTTATTATTGAAGCCTTGTTACAGATTGTTGAGATCAAGCCACTTGAACTTATTGTTAGACTTGGTGCTGGGCTTCAAGGGAGAGTCCATATAACTGAGGTAGGCTACTTTGCACTGTATGAATACTGATAGCATTTTGTTTCTGGTCTGGTCTACTCATTATATTGGCAAATTTTTACATTACAGGTGCTTGAGAAATCAGAAGATTTTGTGGAAAATCCCTTTGGTAAATACCGAATTGGTCAGGTGCTTCATGCACAAATTGTTGCCAAGGCCGATCGAGCAGGGAAGGGTGGGAAAGCAAACATATTGGAATTGTCAGTTAGACCTTCTTTGCTTAAAGGTATGTCCTTTCCAATTTTCTTACCTAATGGATTTGTCATGCTGTGTTTCTGCTTTTTTTGATTTTTTGTGAGTTCATTGTGCTGATTTTGTCAGGAGAAGGCGAAGAGATTATGCCTCCGGCATCAGATTTCAATTTTTCCATTGGTGACATTGTTAGAGGATATGTCATGAAGGTGGACTCTGAGTGGGCTAGGCTAACAATATCTAGAAGTGTTACAGCTCATATTTTCATTCTTGATACCTCTTCAGAACCCAATAAACTTGAAAACTTTCAGAACCTGTTCAAGGTTGGCCAAGCTGTGAATGGACAGATCATAAGCATAAACAATGACAAAAGATCGCTCAGAGTGAAACCTCTTCCACCCTCTACTGAACTTACTAAAATTAGTCAAGTCAGAAAAGACGATACAAATATTAATGGTTCTGATAACTTGAAGAAAGGTGACATTGTTGGAGGTAGAATAAAGAAGTTTCTACCTGGTGTTGGTGGAGTCCTTGTACAGGTAGGTCCCCATTTATATGGGAGGGTTCACTACACCGAGCTTGTTGATGACTGGGTGCCTGAACCCTTAACTGGATTTCATGAGGGACAGTTAGTTAAAACTAAGATCCTGGACATAAGTCGCTCGTCTGAGGGAACAGTGCATGTTGATTTATCTCTCCGTGGTTCATTACTAAGCAACAAACCTGACTTTGGAATGTAAGTGCTTTTCTAGTTTAGTCTGTCATTTTACACTTGGAACACTTGGGTAATAGAACCTGGCATCAAAGTATTCGTGGTGGTGATACAGAGCATGGAACAGTTCTGTTGCTCTTTATAATTCTTTATTGTTGAAACTTTAAGCGATGAGTGCATTTGTAGCTTTACTTACCTTTCTTCTGTTGGAAGCCCCTTGCACATCATAAGTTGATAGCTCTTTCTCTTGATAAGTTTATTAGCATTCATTGTTTTTTTTCTAATATTGTGATATTATTTATTTTGTTAGGGGGACCAACAGGCCTGAGAAAATTGATGACATACAGCCTAACATGGAAGTGAAGGTAATATTAGATAGTCCCTAACTCCCTATAGTCTCATGTAGCATATATATCCCTCGTATCATTTCTATAATTCTATGAATAGACAGTACTAACAGAGGTCCAATAGATTTATATTTCTTAGTTGTTCTGCCTGGTGAAGTTAAAGTGCTATTTACCCCTCCAAATTGTTTCAGGGTTATGTGAAAAATGTTAGTCCCAAAGGATGCTTCATCATGCTTTCTCGAACTATAGACGCTCGCATACTCATATCACACTTGTCAGATGACTATATTCAAAAACCTGATAAGGTGTTCCCTGTTGGGAAGCTTGTGCATGGAAGGTAATATTTGCCAATTTTAGTTTCCAAACATTACTGTAGGTTTCTACCCTCAAATACAGAATATTGCCTGAAACTCCTGCGAGGCTGCGATTATTAACATTTGGTATACAAGAGGATTTGTTTTTTGTAGTTACTTAAAGCACTTGATTGTTGATGCAGAGTGATGTCTGTGGAAGCTTCATCAAAGAAAGTTGAGGTTACCCTACGAAGTAAGATAAAAAGGGAGTTGAGACAGCCAGACACTGTTGAGTTTAGCCATCTGCATGTTGGTGATGTAATTCATGGATATGTCAGGAGGGTCGAGGTGTATGGCTTATTTATAACAATCAACAATAGCAAACTGGTATGTCATTCATTTGGAACTATGTAATTGTATGGCTTATTTATAACAATCAACAATAGCAAACTGGTATGCCATTTATTTAGCACTATGTATATGTATTTGTAGGTGAACCCCTCATTTGTCAGTTGCACTTGACCACTCTTTATTTCTCAAAATTGTATTCAACTACTTGAGATCATGAAATTAAGTTCATGTTTACTCAGATTCTTATTAATATGAAATAACAGACCTGTTATGTAAAATGATGTCATTTCATTATGTGAACATTGACAAAAGTGGAGGTAGTTGGTTCAGCATGTGGCTGGATTTTCCAAAATGAATAGAGATCAAGGAAGTTGTAATGTGAAGATAAAAAGATTTTAAAAGACAAAGTGACAAACTAATTTGATATTCGAGATGCTATTTTTTATCTCAAGTAAATTATGTTACTTAGGACAGACTATGTCTAGGTTTTGCTTGAGTTAGCTTACTCAATGGTTAGGTAATTAGGTGTATATTTTTGAAGTGCAATAGTGAAATGATGAGGCTTTTTATGTGCTATTTAGCTTTTCTTTTAAAAAAATTAATCTAGATGATATTTTTATTTGGAAGAGTGATAATAATTGAAGTATTTATGCAGGTTGGTTTGTGTCATGTATCAGAGATCTCTGATGAATCAATTGATGATCTCCATGCAATTTACAAAACTGGTGATAAAATAAAGGCAAAGATTCTGAAGGTATATCAATATTTACAAAATTGGTTATATACCTATTCGCACTTCTCATTAGCATGGAATATATGTATGCTTCAGTATATACATAAACCTCATTTTTTTTGTGGTCAGGTTGATGAAGCAAAAAACAAAATCTCTCTTGGAATGAAGCAGTCTTATTTTGAAGATGGCTCTGATGATGAAATGGCTTTAGACAATAATGAAAATGATACTGGTCCTGATGAAGGGGTTGATGTGGATCTGGTTTTAACATCCCTGCATGAAAATGGTGATGTTGAACTTACTGAAGCACAATCTAGAGCATCAGTCCCTCCTCTTCAAGTGTCTTTGGATGAATCTGATGCCTCAGATGATGATGACAAGGTTACTTCTGAGAAAATTATTGCCGATGGAAATGATGTCGCTAACAAAAAGAAAATTAAACTTGACAAAAAGAAGGCAAAGGAAGAAAGGTTTGTCTAGTAATCTGTTTAAGATACAGGTTTCTTTAGTGATAGAGACTGATAATCTGTAGCTGGTGTCAACCATGATCGGCCTGTTATTACTGACACGATTCTGAAGTTTTTTTTTTTTGCCCCCCAAAGTGGCAACATGCAGGACATATTTTTCTGTTTTGTCATCGTCCACTTGTCTTTTGGCTTGTTCATTGTTGATTTGGCTTTTTCTTTTGGCTTGGTTGTTTGGATTGACAAAAATAGTACTATATGGGTTAGTGACTATTAATCTGAAATACTATGCTGTGTTTAGATGGGTGGGTAGCTGTTTGTAATAGTCGCCAACCTTATGTTACTCTATTTCAACCAAAAGTCGGGTTATTAACTATTTCTGAAGCCTGGGTTAGCACACTAACCTCACTATCTGACTCTCCATAAAAATATACCATAGAGATTTGATTGTCTTTAGGACTAGTTGTTGATTTTTTAGTCTTTGGTCACAGGAAATGTTCTGCCCCTGCTCCCTTTTGAATCACATCTTACCACTTTTAGTCTCTGTACCATTCAACACTATCCATGATTGCAATTTATGCTTTTGACCATCTTGCATACAGGGAACTTGAAATTAGTGCTGCTGAGGAAAGGTCCTTAAAGAAGGATGTTCCAAAGAGTGAGGAGGAATTTGAGAAATTGGTAAGGAGCTCACCTAATAGCAGCTATGTTTGGATCAATTACATGGCTTTCATGTTGGATGTTGCAGATGTTGAAAAAGCTCGTTCTATTGCTGAAAGGTATTTCTAAACTGTTTCAATCGCTGCATTTGAAAGCAAATTATAATTAAGCAATGAGCAAAAAAGAAATAAAAAACAATTAAGTGTGTCAATCGGTAAGCCTGAAATGGACTTGTATTTTTATCATGAAGAAAAATAATACTGGAGTTGTATTTTGTCAATTGCTACAGCCTTTTTGGCTTTGTTATTCATTGCTGTCCTCTTTCTGCTCTATGCATTTTTCATGTCAGTTTCTAGATTTAAACACATCCAGCTTGTGCTGTTAATGTGCCTCTATTTGAGTACTGATTATTACCCAAGCAGTACTAGTTGTTTTATGCTGTTCAATTGCACTGCTCGAATCCTGCTCTATACATTGTTTGAAGCCTGAATGTACTAAGCATGTCGGGTGTTCTACAATTCCTTTTTGTACGAACTTTAATGTTTTTTCATGCTGAAGGGCCTTGAGAACAATAAATATCCGAGAAGAGGAAGAAAAGCTGAATATTTGGGTTGCATACTTCAATTTGGAAAATAAATATGGAAACCCTCCTGAGGTAAAATTAGGACATTCTCTCATTGTATCTGTTTTCAGCCTATGGCTGGGGTGAAAAATGACTGGGTTCCTTTGGCAATGTACAGGAAGCTGTGAAAAAAACATTTCAGAAAGCACTTCAGTTCTGTGATCCAAAGAAATTGCATCTTGCTCTCCTTGGAATGTATGAGAGAACGGAACAGCCTAAACTAGCTGATGAACTTCTTGGCAGAATGACAAAAAAGTTTAAAACATCATGCAAGGTTGGTGAATATGTTTCAGTCTGTGGTTTCAACATGCTAGTGGGAAATATATATGGATATTAAGCTATAGTAATCTCGATAACTTTTAGAAGTAATCATGAGAGGAAATATTTTATAATGCAGACAACTGTTTCATGTTAATTGTTTTCCCTGTGTATGCTGTAGTTCTGATACCATATCCTGTTACATGTAGTAACCTTTATATTTGCGACATAGCTTGCTTTCATATAATGCTTCGATTCTTTTCTTATTTTTTTTAGTAGGTAGCATGTATGTCAATCCACTGCTTAAATGTTACATGGTTTGAATTAAAAAAACCTAATTGATAACCATACTTTGAATTTTAGGTGTGGCTACGCACCATCCAAAACATTCTCAAGCAAGGCAAGGATGGTAGCCAATCGATTGTGAAACGAGCTCTTCTTAGCTTGCCTCAAAAGAAGCACATAAAATTCATCTCTCAGACGGCAATCTTAGAATTTAAAGGTGGCGTCCCTGAGAGAGGCAGATCCTTATTTGAAGGAATATTGCGGGAGTACCCTAAGAGAACTGATATTTGGAGTGTCTACCTTGATCAGGTAACTTGATTATCTATTTTTTTTTTCTAGTTTGCTTTTAGTTTTATGAGTTACTGTTAATTCCTTTGCTGTTCTTTTGCAGGAGATTAGACTTGGTGATGTTGAAATTATTCGTGCTTTGTTTGAGAGGGCTACATCTTTGATCCTTCCTGCAAAAAAGATGAAGGTTTTTATCACTTTATCATGTCATTATCTAATTGCCAAACAAATTAGTCCAAGTAAAATGGACACTGCATTTATCGTTTGGTTGGTTTATATTCGTGACTTACCTTGTACAGGTTGCAGCCTCTACTAGTTTTCTGGACTTTTGTATCCTTTGCTGTTCATGCTGCTAATAAGAGCTTATCTTTTATGTTTGTCTGTAGTTCTTATTCAAGAAGTACCTCGAGTTTGAGAAAACCCTAGGTGGAGAAGAAAGGATCGAGCATGTGAAGAGAAAAGCATTGGATTATGTGGAGAGTTCGGTGGCCTCTTAATAAAGTTTCATCAGAATAATTTGATGCATATTGTGAACGGTGCTACCACCCAGAGTTCGGTGGCCTCTTAATAATTTGTCTGCAGATGTCGAGAACCTTTTGGTTTGTAGTCATTTGAGGTGGACTTGTGCAAAGCTTGATAGGAGGTATGGACACCAATGCAGATGGAATCCATTTTGACGACCTAGGATCCACTGTGAAAAGAAACTTGTAATTTTACAGTAATTATTTGATTTGTTGTAATTTATGTTCTCAATGTGTAAACGCCTGTAGTTGGGTTATCTTAGAGCTCTCCAAACTTTGTAATTGGGCCAAAATTTTGATTTGCCAACTTTTTGTTATAAGTTAAACAAAGTTTATATTCTTGAAGTATCCGATCAAACAAGTACAGTAAATGACAATTTGTCATTATTTTTCTTTAAACACTTACTGTAATTATTGTAATTTGTCATTAACACAATTTTTAGTCTCTAAAAATTTCATTAAAATTTTATGTTATTATTATTTATGCTATTTTGGTGGTACTTAGGCTGTAAAGTTTAGCACCTGTATCGATGTAGTACCCCAACGTATTAATAGATTTGGTTTTGGAATTTCTTAGCAGTTTGGTTAGGAGTATTCAGGCTGTAACTGACAGAACCAAATGGCATGTCTTTTTTGCTTATTTTTGGTTGTGCTTACTAAATATAGCAGAATCTAGGGAACAAGATACCAGATCCGGCTGTCATAATAAAACAGCAAATACTTCAGGAATAGCAGAAACTATATGATGCAATCAATTTAATTCCTCTTTCGACCCAAGAGAGAAGATACAAGGATTTCGTAAATAGCAGCGATCGAGGAAGCACTTGATTTGATGAAATATAATAAACGTACAAGCGTAATTAGATCTTTTCTCCAACATTTTTTTTTTCTCTGGCTGTCTTTAAAATCGGGCATTCAGATGGTATCTTCGTTATTAACCTGTATCCAGTGTTAAACTTGTTCCCAATCTATAATAAAAATCGTTGACTCTGCTACTTTTACAAGTGATGCTTTAAATTATATATACGCATTAAGCTTGGTTTTGTTTCAATGATTGAACAGTACCGCAGATGGTTTGATAAAACATCTGCCTCCAGTAGATTCTAACAAGCCAATGACTTTATGTGTGGCGAATTTAAATACGCCATAATAGAAAAATTGTTATTACAACAAACAGTAGAAGCACAGCTTCATATACAAACTAGAAATCAAACTCTATGGTCACTTGGACTTGTTCAAAGCGAACCATATAGGGGCATCCTACAGAATTTACAGGAGAACGTAATTACTATACAACAAAGCAGCCGCTGCTATATTGAGGAAAAAAAAGACTAGTTCCTATAAAACTGTAGCCTTCTGTGTAATACAATAACCTTATGTGAGTGCATAATGAATCCGTTCAAGTGTTTGTACAACCTGGTTGACTGAGAGGGGTGTGGGTCGCCGAGGGGGACGTACATCTGATGTTGAGACTTTACTGCTCTGTCCACCTGTTGACATAAGCACGGCCTCTTGTTGGAGACTAGTAAGCTCCAAGAACTGCACAAGCAGGTCTCCATCCAGTAGCGTTGGTACTCCAGCCTGCATAACGAGAACATTGTTTCAGCACAAGTGACACAATGGTGATTGGGCAACTCACCTGTGCAAGGAATTCCATATTTTGTTTTTTTCTAAACCTTGACAGGCTGTCAACCTAACTTGTGGAAAGAATTTATAAATGTATAATAGGACCATTGTGAACTGATGACCTTGAACTTTGGTATTTCTTAGATTTTTACAGAAGTACTTCTGTAACCTTTGTTTAACCAAAATCTCAGTAGGCATTTTGCCAACTACAGAACCAATAAAAAAGAAACCTTTCCTGGTAAAGTTTCGCTTCAAAAACAAGGAAACAAAATAGGAGATCTTGCAGTTCAGGGGAATTGAGAAGTAGAAGAGAGATTAGGGTGGAGTTGGAAAATTTAAACCAACTACAAGTCCAAAGCCATTCAAGTCAGGCTATTTCGACTTCTTTCCAAATTAGTCATTTCTGATGGCATTAGGGCCAGTTGCAGACCAGAGGTTCTTAATATCATCTTGCAGGTTTTTTAGTTCAGGGTTTCTCATATATTCTGAGAAGCTTAATTCAGAGTCTAGGCTTGAGTTCCATGTTTCAGACTATATTGACAGTCAGTTGGAATCTGGGTTCTCAACAGGATTCATCCAGGGCAGTACAGGTCAGATCACAACAAAACAACTTCTTACTTTCACTAGATATTCAATTCTGCAGATGCTCCCTCCCACCTCTACTTCTAACACCCCTTCAAAAAGGAGAGTAAAAAAAAAGACCACACAAAAAAAAAAACCCCTTGAAAGCTTGTACCATCTTACCAACTCTACCATGTACATTAACTAAAGATCAGTAACAGTACCATCACTGCCTAAGAGGTTTCAACTCAAAAGGAAAACGAAATGACAAAGATTTAAATATATAACGCACAAGGACAATTA
This sequence comes from Rhynchospora pubera, assembly GCA_028095005.1. Lineage (NCBI taxonomy): Eukaryota > Viridiplantae > Streptophyta > Magnoliopsida > Poales > Cyperaceae > Rhynchospora > Rhynchospora pubera. The sequence continues at coordinate 86,529 of JAMFTS010000070.1, read as the reverse complement.
ATTAATGCAAGGTAAAAATATTAAACATACAGCTGAGTAGCGTTCACGAAACTCCTTATGGTCATTTCCCAAGACTGGAGCTGTCAGTCTATGAGTAGCTAGTCTATCTTGTACTGCTGCTAATAGTTGGTGCTCTTCTCTGGAAGATCACATAAGAAGTCCAATTGAAATAAGTTACTCCAAGGCTAGCCATTTATTGTAGGTGTATATTTCAAGAAAAGAGATTTTCAACTTTAGTCCAAATATATTGAATTAAAATGCAGCTTCTATCCTCCACATGTATGAATATTCACTACTATAACTACTGGGAAAAAAAAAGCACTACAAAGGTTAATCCAAGTCAAACCAGGCCACAATAAAAGAAAAAAAAAAAAGCAAACGATAACGGTAGAAAATATGCTGGACAGTATCTTATATCAATGCAGCTCCTAGCAGGTTTAGAATTTTGAAATAATATTGAAGAAATAGAAAACACAGAATAACTGATGAATCAGAAGACTTCTTTACCCAGAAAGCGAAAAATCGAAGAACAGAATGTTCAACTCACCTGTTAAGTGGGATGAGAATGTACACACTTCCTAGCAATGTACTTGCAACAACACTATTATAAGAAGATTCGAGAAACCTCTCAGTATTGTTTCCACCATTCACCACATCATCAACAGGAAGTTTGTAGAAAAATAAAGCCTATGGAAATGTGAAGAAAGTCAAGCATTCACAAAAGAAACTGAAGGACTTGAACAGTAGAAATAATACACAGGGTAGAAGGTGTTCAGTGTACATAATAGGCAACTAGTAATTAATTGGAGGTACCGTATGAGAATATTATTGTAGCGAACCAAACATATATTACAATTGTTTACAAATATAATAAATGAAAACCAATAAGTTCATCCATTTACATTAAATTTATATTTACCACAGACAGGTGCATTAAAGGGCAACAATAATACCTTCTGGATGCTCATGACTGTTTCCCCCATATAGAATGAGCAATTTATGTTTAAGTTCTTCTCCGGACTTTCATAAGCTGCAAAGTAACACCAAACAGTAATTTGTTATACTTTTGAAGAGACATAGCAAGAAAAGAACAATAATTGAAAGAAAATAATAATTACTTAGCTTTAAGACCCATAGACTAGAAAATAAAAGTTGCTAGCATAGAATCACACTATGCTTTCCTCAAAGGAAAAAAAAGCTTGAAGGTAATTTTTCTAAGCAGTGCTGGTAAAGAAAGATTAAAGAAAATGTTACAGAGTTCAAAATCTCAGGATACCGAGTACAAAGGTATAAAATTCAAAGTCATCATAAACTGATCAGACCCTCAAATGATTAAGGTTTTACCAAACCAGCAGCATTAAGTACTGATATGAACCAGCTAGCGTAATAACCTTTTATTTGAATATCTGTTTTCAGTACCTTCCAAGTTCTTCATACATGATAGGATTGAAATGCTCCCTCTGCGGTCAGATACAACAGCAGTCTCACAATCCATAAGAGCACAATCAGCAACCAATCTCTGAGCCGGGTCAGCAAATTCTAATTCCAATTTCTTGGGGTCCTAAATATGAGATAACCTCCTCAAATTATATTTGGCACCAGAAACAAAAGAATTAACATGCATCTTTAATTTTTTAGCAGACATAAGTTTGTCCTACCCAGAATAAGACAGACAACAGATTAAGATATTTACCTCACGGTAAGCATAGAAAAGAATACCGTCACGACAATCACCAACAGCTATTCTCGTATAAAATGTTTTTAAGCATGTGATTGTAAACCGTGTCCTAGTAACTGCAAGCTTCCTTGGTCGATGCGGATTGTCATGCAGAAATCCAAACACACTAAGCTGGTAACAAATAACAAGCATCAGGTTGGAAAGACACCAAACCAAGAATTACAGAAACGATAGTATGATACCATACCTACATAGGAATCAGTTCAGGTAGCAGCACAGTACAACAATTTAGTTATAATTCCAATTGGTATGTTACTGGTTTGATCTCCTTTCTATTACCTTCACTTGTGACATTTACAGGGGAATCCCATATCAATCAGAGCAAGAATTCGTATTTTAAAATTATACTTTAAATAAAATAAAATCAAACAGGAAAAGAAAGAAAACGGCAAGGATTAGAAATTACCATGTTACCAGCAGCAGCCAAAAAATAATTTTCAAGATAAGGGCAGACTGAAAGAACAGCCCCTGGTAAATTGATTTGAGCAATTGATTTGAGCAATCCAGTGCTCATTTCTTCAATTGGTGAACTGGAGCTACCACTCACTACTAATTCTTCAGAGATGTAGCTGCCAATGTCTTGATACAGTGAACTAGCAACATAATTGCTTTTGGCACTAGCCAAACTTAAGATTATTAACCGGCCTTTAGTGCTGCTTCAATGGAAAGAAACTTTTTAGTAATTTTATGTTAGTAGGATATTCACATTGAGGCTTAAGATCATATTCATCTAACCATTTGCTTAATGTTAAGAAATGATGCACTGAGAGAAATAAACATTACCCATGATTGGCCTACGTAGACCATCAAAAGTTAAGGAAGTAATTGTACACACGAGTTGACAATTTTAGGTCATTTCAAACAATTAAAAAGATGTTATAATTGCAAACCCTAATTTCTTAATTTAAATCAAAGCAAGTGCGAAGATGAGGAAAAGGGAACAGTACAACTACAGAAATTGGACCTTTCAGCTTCACCACTCGGCATGATGAGTGGACCAGGGGAGCGACTTGTTCCAACAACCAGCACTTGTTCAGTCCCTACATTAACTATCTGCATGCATTTTGCAGTTTCTCCCGGTTCACATTTGAAGTTAGAAAGAAAAGACCCACTAAGAGGATCCACTTGGCATATATCAGAGGAGCATGATGGACTGCTTAAGCCTGTTCTTATCATGAATAATGTTTTGCTCTCGTTATGATATAAAACTTTTCTTGGATTCCCCTCGATAGGAAACTTTTGCACATTTAATCTCTTGCTATGTACCATTTCAACCTGCAAAAGTTGAATCCTTGTTAAGCAAACATAGAAAATTACAAGGTCAAAGCAGATTATGAAAAGTTACAAACAAAATGCAACAACTCCCAAAAAACATCATAAAATTGATGGTTAAAAAAAATACTATATATAGCCTGTGTTAATATAATGGTGTACTTCAAGTTTTGTAACTACAAAGAGCGTGTTCAATTATTTAGCATTGTGAGTTTGTGACGCATACACCAAGGTCGTTTCATGCTGGTTGATGACACCAGTAACAAAGTACAAACCAGACAGTCAGCCATCAAGTTAAAGACAAAAACCATGAGCAATTCGAAAAAAAAAAAAATTTAGAAGCGCACCAAATGCAAACTATTCTCAGACACAAACAAGATGCCAGAGGGACAATCAGCACAACAAACCGCAGTCACATGAGACGCTGGCTGAAAGGAGATGGAAGTGTATGCAAGGCTCTGCCTGCTGGCATGCAACAACCAGGTTCTATCACTTAACACAATGACATCTGAATTAGAAGAGTCACTCAAGGGAACAAGAGTAACTGGCATGATGCCAATACGTCTTAGAGCAATCATCTCAAGAATAGCAGTTTCGGACTTGGCCATGGAGATCTCCATGTTGCCAAAATAGGAACTCGGTTCAGGCTGAGAGAAAAAATATAGCTTAGTCCATTCAAAACGAAGTAGCATCCCATTTCTGAGGCCTGATAAGACATAAATCCTATCGGATAACACCAACCTAACGTCTTCAGGTACACAACCACTTATAGGGCATCCAAGTGCATTATTCACTGTTATGAGCCCAACTGCAAGGACACGAAATGTATCTTTTGCATCTAGTGAGAAAATTTCCACTGAAGGTTTGTGAGTACCAATGACAACAACCTTGCTTGCGTTCAGTTTAGTTAAGAGGCTGGAATTGGGATCATCGCTTTGACCCCGTGCCAAATCCACATTATTAGAAGGTATGGACATGCAAGACACCTCATAATGAAGCAATACACGCTGAATCTCGTAAATTTCATACTTGTAAGCTGAGAGATATTTGAGCCCAAGTACACACAAGAAGCAGGGATTCGAGGTAGCAACTACAACCAGGTTATGGCCAATGGCACCTACATTGATGCTTAGTTGATCAGGAGGTGTCCAAAAAGTGCAAACTGGTGCACAGAGTGGTACACCTTCAATATGAGCGGTTGTTGTTGGTAAACAAAGCCTCACACCTCTGCTATGAATCTGTACGAGTGAGAGATCAGACACTAAGCCGCAGGCCAAAGTGCACACATTAGGCTGGAACCCCACCGCCTCACTTACATCATTGAAGCTCAACCCTACAGAGAGCACTCTGGTCTCTTCCAAAAAAGAGAGGACAAGAAATGAATGGTATTCATCAGCCTCCTTCATTTTAAGTGCCCAAGTACCAGATATACCTTGATAGATAGGAGGGGTTCTTAGGAGCTTGTCAACACTGATACCACTCCGAATAACCCTTAACGACCCATCAGGCTTCATCCCACAGCATGCAAACATCTGATCCTGTTTCTCATCATGGCAGTCAGCAACTGCCAAATCCAAAATCGGTGCTATGTTCTGTATTGACCCTTTGTACACAAACGCCCCATTCTCGATCTTAAGCACCATGCCATCTCCCATTTCTACTAGTCCCAATATAAGGACGTCCTTCATCCATAACAATCCCTTGCATGGCTGGCCTGAATATAGACAGTCAGACAGACTGATCCTAATTCCTTCAACATCAAAATTTAACACAATTACGTACAACTCTCCAGTGTCTAGGCAAAATAGCAGCTTGGAACTGGTACGCATAACAGGTTCCCAACTCCATGAGTAAATAAAGTTCAAATTTTGAATTTCCTTCACATTTCCACTGTCAATGTTCATGGGATCATCATCCTCCATTGTGCTATGGGCAGAATCTTTCAACTCTAATAAAGCACAAGCCGCCTCATCAGACTCTATCTGATCATTAAAAGCAGGGGGTTGTTTAGATATGTCGACAACAAAGTTTCGATCTTCAACTGCACTGGGGAAGGGCAAGCTTATTCTGCGGATGCACTGAATGGACTTTGGGTTTCTAAGGTCCATTAGAAGAACATCACCGACACGAAATAGAAATGCAAAGCCTGAGAAGTTAGGGACTGCAGCTATGCTATGTGCCAACCCCCTAAATTCACCATATTGAGATAAAAAATGAATCCCACTTGTTTTTGAGTTGTATCCATATAGTAACAAATTATTTCCAGGATAGCCTCTCCTGCCAATGTATGCAAATTTTCAATTATAAATACAATTAAGTAAAAAGGGGATTAAAAAAAGGGGGGGGGGGGATTTGAAACCATGCCATTTCTATAAACCATAGCAGAAAGGTCCTAACAGATTTTTACAAGAAAACACATTCTATCTTATGTTCCTGGTCATTTTGCAAAGCTATTCGGGGTAATCTAAAAGAACCCATTCACTTCGACAAGATGGCTTATAGTGTATGAGAAAATATACACGAGGATGCCACAGGGAACAATTATTTAGAAGCACACTATGCAGGGACACATAGCAATAAATACCAGCAATCGGTACCAAGAAGTCGTTGAAGATGTGTACAAGTAAAATAAAAATAAAAATGGAAGTTCTACTACAAAATATTAAGAAAACTGAGCAATAATTTATCGTATTAAAAGAAAAATGTTTTAATTGACATTAATAAAGAGGTACGGACCGATGCACTATTGCGGCCAGTATTGGGTAATACCCTTCAGCACTAAGATAGTTGGTGCTGCTTGAAATGAAGCACATGCTCCAAATAGTGCCACGAGCATTAAATTCAGACATACGCCTCAAACAGCATGACTCGTCATGCTCTGGTGGATATGTGCTTTTCTACATTTGAACATAAATAATAAAATATCTTTAAAATATGAAATCAGTTTGCTAGTATAAGTTAGGTAAGTGAGATTCCCTTCTAATTCTTGGTAAAAATTTGAGAAAGAGTTAGCATACATCATCTAGAAAGCTGCCTCCAGCAGTTTGAGCCACAGGAAATATTACAAAATTGTCCTCGTATGCGCTAACAGCAATAAAATTACCTCTGCAATGAAGCAACTTATGAGGTACATATATAAATGAATAAACTACACTAGGAGAAGTTGAAAATTAACTTGATGCTGAAAATGAGAGGTCAATTCACTGACATTCTAATGTTATTGAGGAGAAGACGGTTTGAACAATCATTCTATACTAATAGGTGAAAAGAATTGCTCACTCTGGATCAATAGCTATCGTTCTTCCCAACTCATGCCTTGAATTACCAGGTTTTGACATCTCAACATGTGTAACTGCAAAGAACCTAAACCAGATCCAAACAAATTATAAGGCACTTATATAAAATTAAAACTAAAAGCATACAAACAAGCCCCAACAAGGTAAGAAATGAAGTAATCAACAACCTATGCATCTCAAAACTGAAGGCAAGAATAGAGAGCTTTCCAGAATCCGAAAGGACAACCAGCAAATCTCTTCCTTGGGCCTGTAAACAGAAAAAATCTCCTTTTATTTCTTAACCTGATGTGTTATTAATATTTGATAAGAAAAATGATAAGTCGATAAATTTATTCATGATTGATATTATAATTAATGAAAAATGAAAATTCAAAAAAAGATGAAGAAACCAACAACTGAACCTGAGCAACAAATTGTTGATATCGGTCATTCCACCTTAAGACAGCAATGTCCTTTATAATCCCAAAAACAGTTTGCTCAAATACAGTTTGTAGAACTCCATCTTCACTAATTTCTACCAGCTCAAGGGAAGTCTCCTGGAAATTATAGTAAAATTAATATGATTCCAACTCTGGTTATAAATCATGGGAAGGAAAACTACACCATCCTACCATAACACTAACTAGAAATATGTTTCTGATGATATTCCAAATGAATTGTCCAAACTACTAGAATTTAATCCTAGGCAAGACTATCAAAAAAGTAAAAAAAATGCAGTCTCATGGCAAATAATTTAGGTAGCCTACTACACGTTGATGACAAGTGATTAGTAATAGAGACAGTTATTTTGATCTTTAATGTGGTTATGATTATTCTATTTGCTGAGAGCTTATAATTATTATTATTTCTGTATTTAAACCTCTCATTTAAATTCTAAAAATCACACCACTATTTCACAATTCGTCCTCTACCTCGACGAAATCATCCCCCAAACGGTCACTACTCCTGATTGGATTCCGAAATAAGAGAACTGAGAAGAGAGAGAGAGAGAGACAGAGAGAGATGAAACCTTTCCAAACACTACATCAATTGAAGAAGGGAAGCGAAAGCGGCCTTGTACGGCGTGTAGCACGGCGCTGCCTCTGAGGATGCACTTGGCAAGGTAGTGACTCCTCGTCGGCGCCGGAGAAGCGGCGGTGGCCTCCGCCAAGCCCTTCTCTCCAATCGCCATCCGTCTATGCGCACCGCCTCGATCTCTATTGGATTGTTGGAAACGCTTATTAGGATTCGGGAGCTGTTCTCCACTGTTAATGACGACAATTTGTTTTCTTCTTTTATTTATTTCTTTTTTGAGAATAATGGCGATGATTCGGTGGCTCGGCCCGACGGAGCTTTATTACTGGTATCGCGCGTCGCGCCTAGTTTTGTTGCGTGTCGGATTAAGGATTGGAAACGGCGTTCGGAGATAGGCGAACTGTTCACATCCTCGGAATCACATCCTCTACCGGGGAGCGTATCCTCTGGATGGTTGTAATACAACCATCCAGTGGACGTCTTTGGATACGAGCCGTCTGATTTAATCTAAACGGTTAGATTTTTTCGGGCCTATCAATCTTAGTATCATGCACGGGGCATTTATAGCCATTGAGATTAAATCAGACGGCTGAGATCGAACCATCCACTGGATGGCCATCCAGAGGATGCGATTTCTCCTCTACCGACCTTTTAAGATCGGTAGACTGACAACTTCCGATCTAAACCGTTAGATCTAATCTCAACGATTAAGGAAGCCCCGTGCATGTAACTGAGATTGGTAGGCCCGAAAATTTTTAACCGTCGAGATTAGATCGAACGGCTCGGATCAAGAGTTGGCCCTCTACCGACCTCAAAAAGGTTGGCAGAGGATACCTTCCCCACATCCTCTGCCGCGCGCTGCTGCCCGCATTTTTATCTCAATCGTCTGATCTAATCTGAACTGTCTCTAGAAATTAACGAATTGATAGGCTCGAAAAAATTGAACCGTCCAGATCAGATCTGAAGGCTCGTTTGAAAAGTGCGGTTGTACCGCGCGCGGCAGAGGATACGGATCCGGTGAACGGTGCTTTAATTTGTTAATTCACAACTGAGAGGCCGACAGGTGTCCCTTTTTTTTTTTTTTCCTGTGACTGTAGAGGCGAAATTGTTTTAACTGATCTAAGTTAAATTCAGAGTAAAAATTGTACAACGAATTTGGTAATTGTGCACTAAATTATTTTTTTACATGAATTTAGCCACTGACTAATGGATTTTGTACAGTTCTTATTTTTTTAATAAAAAGGCACGGGAACCTTGTTTTTCGTCAAAAAAAATTTAATTTAAAATTGGGAGTACGAACAATTTTACCTTATCAGAATTTAAAATTCACCTTGTATTTTCGGATTTGGAACACGTAAATTGTTAACTTGTTAGAATGCACCTCCACATCCCCCTCCCCTTCCGTCTTTTTTCCCAAATATTTCCGGAGCATAGGCTAAGACTCAGAACAAATTTCTCAAGAAATTTATATCGTTTGTGATTCACAAATCACAATGCACATGAATGATGCACCACCATAAAAAGACATGATTTACAAATATTGCAAGGTTAGATATCATAATAGTGACTGTAAATTAACTTGACAATTATCTATTGAATTAAAAAAATTTATATAATCCTCAATAAAGAATGAACAGTGGGCAGTAGTGTTTTTTTCGAAGAAATGATAACTGTCATCCGTAGTTTTGCTATCGCTTGAACAAATTGAACATACCAAAGATCAAAGTGAACGCATATAAGAAAATAAATTTTGTCATCTTTTGTTAAGATTTTTATATGTACATTCAACTTATTTTTTATTGAATTTATTTGTTTGCATAAGTTCACTTTGATAATTTATATGTTCACTTTGTCTATATTATGTGTTCACTTTGTTCAAGCGACGACAAAACTGCAACTGTAATCAGTTTTCATTTTTTGTGCTCGAAACTTATGTGAGGTGGGTCTTAAAAATGTATGACATGAATTGGATTAATATGAATCATTTTATGTAGGGCTTCACTAGATGGTTTCACGTGTCCTTGAAGACTTTGCTCCAGGATCTAATTTAAAAGATGAAAGAAAGGTAAGGAAAGAAAAGAAAGAGCGAAAGAAAGATATGAAAATGAAGATTACTTGATATACCTTGCTCCAAATTTCAAAATGACATGCATAAATGTTACAATTTGTAATCTTATTTGTAGTATAAAAACTATTATATTACCTTATATAAAGAAAACTGAAATCATGAAATGAGTTATTTAGTTTTTTGGGGTCCAGTACCAAAGAGTGAATGGTTCAAGATATAATTGTCACAAATTTTTGCTTTCTCATTACACCATAGGGGTAGTTCAAATAAGCTCTTGAAATCCTGATGTTTCCTTCTATTTTTTCCCCAATCACCCACTAGGCTCAATCAGACAACAGAGCATAATATCGCGACTCATCTTCCTTACTTTTCATTTGATTCTCCACTTCTGGAGAGCCCAAACGAAGGACATGTACTCTTCTATTGGTTTTATGTGCATCATGTGCACAGTGCACTTGACCATGGCAAGACCATCTCCGACTTAAATAGCACTTCACTTGGTCTGTCGAAGTTGTATATATATATATATGTTGTTTTATGTCTATATGCATACAGGTTGGAATGACTTTAGTATGGTTAATTAACTCTTTAGTAGCAAATTGAATGACTATTAGTCGAATTTTTTGTTGTTGTGATCAATTACAAGTTAGCAACATGATAGCGAGATCATGTGTATTTAGCCTTTTTCTTTTCCCTGTATGCTCTCATTCTACTATTGCGTGCCGATGAGCTCTTCATGTTGTTTTCCGGCCTTTTGGGCCACTCTTGATATGTTTCGTAATAAATGTCGACTCTCTCCTTCTTATGTCTCCCACTTTTTTGGTTTTAATTTTTCCATCGCTCCCACTTTTGTCTTGGAGATGAAAGAGATGATGTCACTTTTATATTTTTGGGAGTCGTTTAACACGTATGAGTTTTGTTTAACTTCTAAGTTAATAAACTAACTTATTAATGTGCAATTACGAAATAAGTTTTAGGTCAACGTGGTTAGAACAAAGTCCTCCAAAGAATTTTACTAACTTAATTTCAAACACTACCTCCAAAAATACAAACATTAATCCTTAACTCCACTAACTTATGGTGTTGCCAAACGCCCCTTTTTTGTGGGCTTTCAACTTCCTCTATTCGAATTGTTTTTATTTTTGAATAATTTTGGGCTAGTCAATATAGGAGATGAATAATTATTTTGCCAAAATTCTAGTAGGCAATTTCAGTTTCAAAAGAGACAGTGCTAACTCTAAACTATTATTTTTAGTTTATGAATGAAACCCAAGAAAACTACCAAGTATACTTTATTAATTAAGGATATTTAAAAATTTTAAGTAATTCTCATAATAATATCAGAATTATTTACGTACTTGAATTAAGGTGGTAAGCATTAGACTATAGAATTGAACCACATAAGTACCCTGCATATCATTCTTTGATCATCTTCTTTAGAGCCAATAGAATTGAAGTGGTTATGTTAATTTATTAATGCTTTAAGTCCCATTTAATGTTTTTCCTCTTTCATGTTAATTTTTCTTCTCAACTTATGGCTTGGTATTTTGGACTATACTCGGTCAGGTTAATCATGGTTAATTTAGACGAGATGATCATGCTTTGACGCTTTAAGCACTATATAATATTGAACTATACTCAAGTTTTATCAATTCTATTCTGACTACAGGTACCACCATCTATTTGATTCTATATAATAATGAAGCAAATTAGACTAATTGGGCACGTTAGCAAAATCACATATGATTTAATAATACTTGTAGTTTAATGTTTATCAAATTATAAAATGTGGTAAAAGTTATAAAAACACTTGCAAATATACAACTTTAGCAAACAAATTAAGTATTACTAAGATTGTTGAATAATAGATATCATTAATTAGCACATGTACACAAACGCTGTTTAAACAATTAAATTAAATAACATGAATACACCGATAACAATAATATTGCTTAAAGATTTCAGAAATTATAATACTGAGAACTATGACAGATCATGTAAAAGAAATTAATCTGGAATATATTGATTAACAAATGAAATTTGACTTAATAAGCATTTCTAAAAGAAGCTAAAATAGAGAGACACACATAGTGCTTCAAATTATCAAAAGATAAATATAAACCTTTTCAAGTAACATCAATTCTCATTTTTTTTCTTTATAGAAGAGTCCGGAGAAGGAAAAAAACAAACCAAATGATGATTGCAGTTTTTTTCGAAGTTTGACGGTGGCTATCAAACGGAAATGATGATGATAGTTATTTTCTCAAACTAGCCCTTCCACCTGTATTTTAAGTTAAAAGTTCCGTTCATTATTTTCGCAAGTTTTAACATCTGAGATTCTGAGAAACAATGTCTGAAAACGTAAATTTTTATGTTTGCATGTTTATTCTAGTAATATAGAAACAATCTGCATATTTTTAATTATTTAACTTTTTGGTTCTATGCATGTATTTTTTTTTTTTGAAGAAATTGGTTCTATATATCTATAATTGTATTTTTCTATATATTTCAAAACTAGTACTATCATGGTAATATTAAAAATCTCATAAAGCGATAACATGCTTCAAATTTGAGATAACATTTTATTTTTGGGAACATTTTTTCTGTACCCCTCAAAACTGAGGAAATACAGAATTTGCCCCCCAAAAGTCAAAATTCCTGATTTTGCCCCTTCGAATTTCGGACGTCTTCTGTTTTTGCCCCTCTGTCATATTTTCTAATATAAATAAGATTAAAATAATAAAACAGAAAATTTCGGACCCTTTTGCCCCTCTACACTTTTAGTACATTGAAATTCATTTGTACACATCAGCCCTTGTACTTACGTGAAATAAAAACACACGAAATCACACAGTCACTCAATTCTGACAAGGCCATCGATGTCTATCTTCCGTCTGATATTTCTGCAATTTATATAAACTTGAATAATTCTGTTTGAATGATTTCACGTTGAACTAAAGAAATAAATATAAGGGTATGATTGGATACATCAGACATGTGTATAAACTATTTCATGAAACAAGCAAACACTTCTCGTTAATTATACCCTCCCCAATTTCTGAAATTGAACTTGCTTAACGGAACTCTCCCATGGCCAATTGACTGCTATTACTATTACGTTTTTCCTCACAACTCTAATGTTGCCAAGCAAACTTATACAATCATTTCTTCAAAATCTAGTGGTACCAATTCCCTCTCTCATGACGTACCAAACCCGAGATGGTCCCACCAAACAGAGTCGACGCAACCAAAACTAACCCAAATCCCATGCTCTCCTCCCCGTCCCTATGCTATAGAGCCTGTTTTTGTTAATCACGGTGGTCAAAATCGCCGGAAAGATTAAATTCAAAAGATGAGGGACTTGCGTAAAAATAATTCTTTTTCCTTTGAAGGATGGACGGAAGATGGAGATTGGAGAGGCAATTCTGACGAGTGGGTTCCATTGTGTCGCTCGTCCTTTATGTTGATTTCTTTCAGATACGATATGAGGGGAGTGGAGAGAAATAAATTCGAGTCGTTAGATTTGGAGAAAGGGTAAAAGGGTCAGAAATTTTTTATTTTATTATTTTAATCTTATTTATATTAGAAAATATGGCAGAGGGGCAAATACAGAAGGCGTCCAAAATTCAGAGGAGCAAAATCAGAAGTTTTGATTTTCGAGGGGTAAATTTTGTATTTCCTCGATTTTGAGGGGTACAGAAAAAATTTTCCCATTATTTTTCCATCTTGACTTGTAGACATACTGATTCAGATTGCGAGTATATGTTAAAATACAATTATAGACATACCGATTTATCTTGACTCGTAGGCACATACCGATTCATCTTGACTAAAGGATCTAGTGGTTATTAAAATTTAAATGCACAATTATGAATATATGTTATAAGTGAATATGTGATTAGATCTCAATTTTTTATTTTACAAAACCGATACAAACCACTCAGTTTATTCTCCATATTGAAGGAGATCTAATAAAAAACTGAGTGGTTTGGATTGCTTAGAAATAAGGAAGAATAGTTTCTTTCTGGCTCTATTTGGATGAGCCATAGAAATTAGAGAATAAGGAAATAAATTTATTATAAACAATCCAAACTCTTTACAAAGTTGCGCACTTCCCAATACTTCTTCCATACTTCTTCCCTTATTCCCACACCATCCAAACGGAGACAAAGGCTCCAAATAAGTTAGGAATAAGAAGAAAAATAACTTCTTCCTAGGAATAGTTTCTTCCAACAATTATATATACATAATTTCAACAAAATTAGCTAAATACTAATAGCTAAATGAAATTCTGTGTGCTCTTTAATTAGTACTTTATTTAATATTAAAATAATAATTTTTAATAATTTACTTTAATTAATATTAATTCGCTTATTCCTAACTCACCATCCAAACAATATTTTTTCTTCCTAGGAATAGTTTCTTCCCACTCTTCTCAAAGTTACACTCTTCCTAATATTTTTTTTTCTAAAATTCTTATTCCTTCCTTATTCCCATACCATCAAAACGAGTCCTGTACAATTTTTTGAATTTCTTTTACTATATTTTGAATTTTATAAATCCTCAATCTAATTATATAATTGCAGACCCCCAATTTTTTAAAATCCGAAAAGTAGTTAAAATTTTAAGAAAATATAAAATTCGGTCTCCAAATAAAATATCAATATGAAGATCACACATTGAGCGATTAGCGGTTTAAATTTTCAATATAGTTGAATCTCTGATTATCGTTTGACTCTAGCATTACTTTGTATTAATAATAAATTTATATTAATAATAAATTTATTACACAACTGCTAAACTTGATCAAATGCTTATCAAAATAAAGACATAAAAATATTATGACAATTTAGCACTTGCCATAACATGTTTTCAGCCACCAAAGATTTAGCAAATTCAAAAACCAAAAGTAACAAAATTAGATAAGAATGAATTCCTAAACAAATATACATACATTAATTCAATGAATTAATAATGAAAGACGCTTCTGGTTTGCACTCTTTACCTTCTATAAATACCACCAGAAACATAAACAGCCAAAACCAAGCACCGACCTTCCTCGTCACTCTTTTAAGTTCTGTCGTCTTCAACTCTTACCATTTTGCTTGAGGTAAGGTAACACAAAAGCATAAACAAGCAAGCAACCTCCTTTGTCGGTACCTCAAATATGCGAGCACACACTTACAAGCCAGAATAATGCCAGGGATTTATACCCAAAAATACCCCAAAAATTTCCTTAAGCCGCTGTATATGCTAAACTATATAATTAATTAATCAAAAAAAAAAAAAACTTATTACCTCCATTCATTATTCACAAGATTTGATGATCATGGGAATATCCTATTAGAAAATCATCCTATATGGAAAAAGAAAAATAAAAAGAGGATCCTTCTTATGGCTCCGTTTGGATATGTGTGGGAAGAAGGAAAGAAAGAAAGAAATGAGAAGAAGTATTGAGAAGTGTGTAACTTTGTGAAAAATTTAGATTGTTTATAATTTTTTTTCTTTCCTTCTTCCTTCTTCCTCCTTCTTCTTGCATCCAAACGGAGCCTATGAGTTTTATCATTTCAATAATTAAGAATCACAGGGAACTTATCATCCCGTGGCTTCAAAGCACATATTGTCACTTCTCCCATTGTATTTCAAAACGGAGGCCTCAAAAGAAACCGCTTGCCGTTTTTAAGGAACGGTATTAAGTTATACCAACCCTTATATTCAGAAAGGAATAAAAAAACGTTTGGTCCTAACAAGAAAATGACATTTTTCATCTTCCAGCGCATAGTTTCACTTTTTTTTGCAAAAAAAAAAAAAGTGAACGTATTAAAAAAAATAAATAATTTGCTCATTTACGTACCCATTTTGCCCATAAAAAAGTAAAAAATAAAATTGGTGAACTATGTATTGTCACACTCCAAACCAAACCAAACCGCAATCTAAGAAGGACAACCCTATGTACACTCGGCTAAACTTGATCAAATGCTTATCAAAATAAAAGAAGTAAAAATATTATGACAATTTAGCACTTGCCATAACATATTTTCAGCCACGCCAAAGATTTCAAATTCAAAAGTAACAAAATTAGATAAGAATGAATTCCTAAACAAATATGCATACATTAATATTCAATGAATTAATAATGAAAGACGCTTCTGGTTTGCACCCTTTTCCTTCTATAAATACCACCACAAACCTAAACAGCCAAAACCAAGCACCAACCTTCCTCCTCACTCTTTGAAACTTAGTTTTTGGTATAAGAAACTTTGAAATAGTATATGTGTTGAACAGCCAGCCTTTAATTTGATCTTAGGATCTGATAAAGGGAGAAAGTTAGAAAGAGATTGATAATTTGGGAGGTTTGTGCCAAGGTGTTTTGGCACAGTAACAATAATATATATACATGTCGATAGTTTGACTTTGTGTGAATCGTGATAATCAAATTAACCCATCATCTTATTAGAGCAGTAATTAATTAATTAATTAATTAATTAACATATATTAAGTAAAGTTTTGTCTTGACTTCCCTTGTGTGTAGAGCTGTCAAACGTGGCAATTAAGCGACAGCGGAACAGGCCGTTTAGTTTGCCATTCCGTTAAGGAACACAGTACAAGATTTCATTTTGTTAACCGTTCTGTTTTCGAAACGGCACAAAATTCCGTTGTGTTATTCATTCCACTTAAGAAATTATACATAAAACAGTTTGAAAAGAAGCACAACGGCATTATTCCTTATTCTGTTTGTCGTTTCGTTATCGAACGAAATGAAGACTTGTGCGATTATTCGTTCTGTTCCTGTTGTACGGAACGTCATCACGTGCCTAACGGCAGTATTGGTAGCCCTACTTGTGTGATTCCTTTTCCTATCATTTTTCAAGCTCCTTAGTCAATAAGCCTCACACTTCTAACTTCTAGGTCTACAACCCTATAAAATTCAATCAAGATATGCTAAAGATCGAGGTCAAAAAATAAAAACAATGATTCTCAAGAACCGTCATGTATATATGTTGCCTCCCCTTTTGTGCCCCCTCAATATTCCTTTAGTCTCGTTAGAAAATAATAATAATTGAGTTAATTAAAATTATAGATTTGCTTATTTTTGTTGGGCTTCCAACTAAATATTTTTTTCTCTGCAAATATGTTATAAAGAAATTTATTATATCTTACCTAAAACTAGAAAGAATCACAATATATAATTAAATTGATTTCTTTCTAACCTAAAAGCAATGAGAACCAAAAGTATTTCCAAGTCCACCTAGAAAACAACAAAGAAACTGAAGATTGCACAATAAACTGCAGTAAAACACGCACGGAGATAGGAGCAAGAGAACAAATGCTTCAAAGTTTGAGAACCCTGAAGCAATGTAGAAAGAGATAAGATTGCCTTCAATTTTTTTGACCAACACACTCTTCATCACTCCTTGCACCCAAATTCAGTTGCTTTTCCAGAGAAAGTGAATTAACGTATTTGTATTTTCGAGAAGCAAAACAATGAATTATAGCATTCTTGCTAGTTGACGAAAATTTTTAATATTTCTTTCCATTTATAGCCTTCACCAAACAAAGGTTTGCAAAATTCAAAGTAACGGAAAGAGAGGATCGATGAATAATACAATTATATACATTCAAATTAATATATAATGAATAATTAATGATACATCTCCTTTGCACACTTACCTTCTATAAATGCAACACGACTACACGAGACAACTCAGAAACAACCTAGAGAACTGCATGCAAACCTTAGTACCAATTTCCTCTCCTATATAGCTATAAATTCAATAGTCTTGTTCATTTTTGCTTGAGGTAACACAAAATCAGCAAGCTAGATTAGGGGCTCAAACTTGTGCCCGCACCTTATTTTCATAAACCAGAAGAAGATAGAGGAGAGACAGAAATGGAGGAGGCTAGGAAAGCTATTGCTGGGATCAGTCATGATCAAGATTCAATAATCAACCTCGACCAGTGAGTGATTTCTATTTTATGCTTGCTTTTTTAACTTTTTTTTTAGATCTTATTATATTTTGTACTTGTTTGAATTTGTGTTTGATTTTAATCAATGAGGAGGTCTTGGTGCTTGGATTGCTTTTAGATCCATGTGAGGAACTTAAAAAGTTTTTTTATTATTATTTGCTAATTAACAGTAAAATAGGTTTATGTAAAGTTTCTTTCATATTATTTTTTAGATTTTAATTAGTAGCATATCACTGGTCACCAAATGTTATTTTCTAGATATCATCTGATTGCCACAAAACTCTACTACTCGAGTTAAAAATGACTTCAGGGTGTATGCATATGGATCCTAGCTACCTTATACGTTACAAGCTTTTTTGTTCTTTATTTCCATTCTCTTTAATTTTAACAAGTTTATCATGGATCTAGGTAGAAATAAATGTTATATGGGGTCACTAAAGGACACGTACAAGTCAATTATTATTATATAAGACAACATCATCAATTGCGAGATATCATGGAAATTGTTATTGTAGTCAAATATTAAAGTTTCTTTGAGAAAATCAAGTATTCAACTTAAAAGTCTATAGAGAGTACTTTATAGTAAATAAACTAGAGACAGTCTGCAATTTTTTAATGATTTACCCACATACCTTCCACTTATATAGATCCTCCGTTCGTCATAGAATTTATATATATATATGCTTCTGCCTTTCAAATTTAATCTTCAGTAGCAGTCAGTCTGCAGATTTTAATTGTTAAGTTGATCTATGCATTGTGTAAAATTTGAATAAACATTTTTTTGCACAAATTTTAAATATGTAGTGGGGACCCGACCATGTTCGAGCCATTCTGGAAAGAGGTAGGCAACAGCGCCACAGTGGTAATTCCTGGATGGCAGAAAATGAGTTATTTCTCTGACCCTAAAAATTTTTGCTGGTTTCTTGAACCTGAGTTTGCCAACGAAGCACTACGCCTACACCGAATTGTTGGTAATGCAGTCACTGACGACCGCCACATCATAGTTGGGGTGGGTTCCACTCAGTTGATCCATGCCGCCCTTTTTGCTCTTTCTTCCACTGAGGCCCGGCAGCCTGTTAATGTCATCTCTGCTGCACCCTACTACTCGGTATGACTCTAGCTAAATTTCATAGTCATGCATTGTTTAGATTGAATGATTATTCATTTATTATAGTCATTATTATTCTGATCTCAAGCCTGAAAAGTAATGAAGTTCTTCTCTTGGCGTTCAAGCGTCAATTGTTAGTTTTAAAAAAGTATTAATTTGCAAAAAAAAAAAGTTTTCTAGGTATATATTTATTGAAACTTAGAATTTAAGGGCCATATTAAAATTTGAAATATTGATTATATGATTTCTTTAATCTAATTAGGTCGATCTGATCTGATAAGAATATAAGATACTTAAAAAAACATACAATGATCCTACTTTTGAGGAGACTTAACGTACACGATGTTGTCGAGCAAGTTTCCTATCTTAAAAAGGTACTATATATTGTTCGGGATGGGTGGTCGTCTCATACAATGTTCGTTTGGCATTCATAGTCCTTTTATCTTACATCTTCAGTATGTTTTGCAATATTAGAAAACAATTCTATCCCGTTACAGTTTTATGTTTTGTAAAAGGAGTGAAAAAAAAGGTTAGGGAAAAATCTCTCAAAAAATAATCCTCAGATTAGTTTTAAATTAAATTTTGTAATACATCCATGTAAAAATTGTTCTGACGATTACAAAGAATGCCGCAAATAATTTTTGCGAGACGAATAATATTTACTTCTAATAAATGTATGGTGAAGAAAAGAATTTAGTTTATGAAAAACATATTCATAACTGTATACAATTACATAAATTCTATCTATTTACTGTAAGTTCTTGTTTGTGAGGAAATGTTTTAAAGGAATTAAACTTTCCATTTGGCTGGTAGTTTTCAAGTTCTCAGGCCTCACAGCATTACATTGTTTCCATTTTTTTTTTTTTTTTTTGGAATTTCTATCATATGAGCAGCTAATGCCTGGCAAAGCTGTACATGGTTCAAGTTACGTCTCTCTTGAACCTTAGACTGAGAATTAAGAATTTTTCTGATATTACATCATTCATAATTATATGATAAATAGTATGAGAAGGTGCTATATAAAGTTATAGGAAGGTACCTCTTCTCTAGACTAGATTCTAACCTAATTTAGTGTCTTAACAAAAAAAAAAAAATGCAACACAATTCTCTACTGTCATGTATACATATATATATTCTTATATATTCTGAGAAATCATGCTCATTGTTGTACTAATTAATGAAGCAAAGCAAAACAATAAAAAAGGGAGGAGGAAGATGAAAGAAAGATTGCAAGAAAGCAGAAAGAAACTGGGCAAACCAAGAGTCAGAGAAATTAGAAGTTTAGAACTATAAGAAACTCTATTACAATATCACAGAAAATCTCAAGACAAGCACACTAGCATTTTATTGTAAAATCAATCAAATCAGTAATAACATAAGATCGCATAATTTTTGCATTAATTTGCTTATTTCATTTTTATTACAGATGTATTCAAGCATCGCAGACTTCATGAAATCTGGAATGTTCCGCTGGGCCGGGGATGCAGCTGCCTTCAACGGGGATGACAACTTCATTGAACTTGTGTGCAGCCCCAATAACCCAGATGGGGAAATAAGAGAGGCTGTGTGTGGTAATGAGGCTGGAAAACGGGTTCACGACATGGCATACTACTGGCCTCAATACACCCCAATGCGACGCCCAGCTGACCATGACATAATGCTCTTCACAGTGTCGAAAGCTACAGGCCATGCTGGAACTCGAATAGGGTTAGCCCAACCTGCATCATTTTTTCTGTTGTGCACATGACATCTATGTTCTTGTCCTTTATTCTTGATTGACAATTCCCCAAAATATGCTAATTTGAATTTTTTTCATGATAGCTGGGCCTTGGTGAAGGATGCTGAAGTAGCTCGCAAAATGGGAAAGTTCATTGAAATGAACACCATTGGTGTCTCCAAGGACTCCCAAGTGCGAGCAGCCAAGATCCTGAAGGTCATCGCAGATGGCTACGAGCTTCCAGATGTTGAGGCTGGTAGCAAGTTCTTCCACTTTGGCCGGTGCTTGTTGGCAAATAGGTGGAAGAGGCTGCGCCAAGCTATAGAGGCGTCAGGGCGATTCAGCCTTCCCCAGTTCCCGTCAGAGTTCTGCAAGTTTTTGGAAGAACATGCAGAAACGTATCCAGGTACCTGTAACAAGTAAATATATATTACTATCTGTAAATTTCTCAAAAATAAATTTTATTTACATTTTTCCTCTAATGATGAAGGATTTGCTTGGCTAAGATGTGAGGATCAGAGTATTGTGGACTTGGAAGTGTTCTTCAAAACTATCAATATTCTCACTCGCAGTGGGAGGCAATTTGGGGTTGGACCGGAGTATGTGAGAATAAGTATGTTGGATAGGGATGCAAATTTTGATGTTTTCATCAAGCGCATCTCATCCTTGGAATGATGGTTTGAAGTTTGTTTTGTTGTAAGCTATTGTTAGCTGGAAGTGCCAGATGGTTGGTTTTGATGTTGGAAGTTGGAACTTTTGTTAAATGTTTTTGGTTTATTGGTGTTGGAGTACTTGCGTCATTTGTTAGTGGTTGATTTGTAATTTTGCAAACCTTAAATTCTATCAGATCAAATCCCTTATATATGCCATATCTATATGTTTTTGATTGCTTGTATTCTCTTGTCTCTCGCTATTGTGATTGTTCAACTTCAGGATTGCTTAAAATTGTGCCAAAACAGAGGCAAGCATATATAAATGCACATGGTGTTTGTGCAACTTGAACTCTTTGATTCTTTCTAGCACAAATAAGAGTTAAATGTGCTTTCCTGGTATTTGAAACATGTATTCTTTTGTATTTCTCAATTGTTCAAATTGCTTAACTAAAGGTGTGCCAAAACAGAGGTAAGCATATATACATGCGCACGATATTGAGCACCTTTAACTGTTCGATTCTTTTCAACACAAATAAGGGTTACATACTTTTTTATGTGCTTTAATTTTCTGGTTTTTGAAACATGCACAATTCTTGATCAAGTTCCTGATCCAAACTCAGTATAGCCAATTTTTTGTTTTGCAAGACACATTGTACAAAGATAGATGACGCCTTAAAATTTTGGAAAATTAAAGAACAAATGAAGTTCCCTTGGCTTATTAATGAAAAATTATAGACACTTTGCTAGCGCTAAAATATGCCGCAAGTCTCCTAAATTTTCCTTTTCGCAATATTTTTCTCAAAAAAATATAGAAAAGGAAGCAACTCATATAAATTTAATACCTGGGAGTTTAGTATAACCAAGAAATGCCTCCATTTCCTAAACCACTCATGCCAAAAGGAAATAATCTGATGATCATGCGTCTCCATGCTTTCTTCATAATATCTGATGATCATGGAAATAATCTATAAGAATATCATCGTTTATGTTAACCAGAGATGGATTGACGTACTGGACTTGAGCTTTTCTCTTTGGTGAGTTTTTCCATTTCAGTAAGCTAGCATGCCTATTAATAGTTATTAAGAAGCACACAGAAACTTTCAATCCACTGGTTTTCAAGCTCATTGGAATTGGACGCCCACTGAAATTCGAAACGGCAGCCTCGAAAAAAACGCTCGCAGTTTTTCAGGTATTGTGTTTGACCTCGAAAAGAAAATGTGCGGTTTTTAGAAATGGTATTTTACTAAGTTATTAACTCCTATTTTAACAAAGGAATAAAAAAAAAGGTCTGAATAAAGGAATGCTTTAATTCGTCTAGTGTAATTCCATCCAGGTTTTACGTGTTTCTTTGTATGCGCAGCAAGTGTGGGTGAATCGTGTTTAAAGAATTTGCACATGTTTTCCTCTTTCTTTATACAACAAAGAGTGAAATATGCAATGGACATTATCTAGATATGGTTTTTTGCGATAATGAGAAATAAGGTTTATCCTGGCATTGTATTTTTCATAGAATTTTCTCATTGCTAAACGAGAAGCTAGTAAAAATTTACATGTAGATTTGGACAATTCAGATGAATAATTTCATTCTTTGATAGAAAAAATTATCAGTTTATATCATATGTAATTTTTCTGATAAGTCATTAAATTTGAGAAATAAGGTCGTACTAATTATTAAATATCAGAGGAATTTCAATATATTTTGTGCACATGGTGAAATTTGGTTGGAACTGTTGTAATCATATTTGAATTTGATTCTTACCAGATATCACAAATATATATAGAACGTGCATGATAAGGCAGAGTACATCACATAAGTGGGCATTTTGGCCAATTGCAGCAAACAACTCCAATCCCTTTCAGTTCTGAAGAAACATATGTGTTAGAGTGGTTGAAGATTAAAACAAACTAGAGGATAACAAGCAACTGAGCAATGATAGTTTGAATTAAAATTAATTCTATTTTAATGCGAAGAATTAGAAATTATAAAAGGGTAAAAAGGCCCTCAAAAAAAGAAAAGGGTAAAAATGGAATGGATAAAACAAAATCAGTTTTCCTAGTACCCTGATTCACAGTTCTATTGACTTGAGTAGATGTTTTACTCTTTCCTTTTGCTTATAGAAAAATAAAATATAATCACCCAATGCAGCAGAAATATGCAGAAGAAAATCAGCCTTTTAAACATTCTACGAAACTCAATTATGGTTAATTGGTTATAGCCGAACATTATAACTAGAACTATTATTAGTTAAAGCCCCACTTCTTTGACTGAATATAGTGACAAAAACTACTTTAGAGGAATATAGTGACAAAAACTACTTTTGTTTCATCGTCTAATGAAATGTATACAAATGGTAATCGTAGAGTATATCACTTAAGTTATGGAAATTGACAGTACAATTACAATAGAGTTGAGTTCTTACTATACATTTGTAGATGCATGTCTTGATCGTTTAAATTTGAAGTTCAGGTTATATCAAATTTATGTCCAACCATTTTTTATTTGCTGGAAACTCGATCGGACAGAACTAACAACGTTTTTATTATCAATGAAAATAAATGGAATCACTGCTAGGTGAGTTCCGTCTTTAATCGCACATAAAATAATATTTATTTACACTTCCTATTTGTATTGGCAATTTGGCATGCGATAATGCCCAAAAATCACCTTGTACTCCAAATTAAAATGATGCCCAAAACCGGATATCCTAACTGCCATCATCTTAATATGACATCCTGCCATCCCTTATGGGCACTCTCACAATGAAGTCTGGAAGACCCGTCAACAAAATCACATGAAATGCACGAGATTGAAATTCCTTTCGTTAAATATATCTTTCAATCAGATCAAAGATCAAATCTCTCTCTCTCTCTACTTACGGAGTCTCTCTCTACGAAGCTCCTCTCTCTACCACTGCTAACGCGCTCTCTTCATCTCTCTTTTAGGTGATTCTATCATATCTCGATCAAATCAGATCACAAAATCATCATCATTTTCGTATTTTTCAATTTCATTGTTTAATTTGTGGTTTTTGTGTTTTTTATTTCTCGATCGGATCATACTTCAAGCATTTATACAACACATTTGCCATCAATTCTCCCTCAGGTTAGTCAATCTCAATCTAGTTAGTCTATCCCTATCTTGATCAGATCAGACCGCAAATTTTTCATCGCTTTCATATTTTTTAATTTAGCTAATTGATTTGCGATTTTGTTGTGTTTAATTACTGATCTAAAATTTGAAATCAAATTTTTTGTGTTGAAGTAAAGATTCACTATATCAGAAATATAAGTCATGAATTACTTCCATTGTTTGAAGCATATCAGTTTGAAGCACCAGTACTTTCTATACTGTTTGAAGTCAGGTTGAAGCGGATCGATGTCAAGTTTGGAATCATCGATATCATTTATCACAAGTGTTTGATTCATATAATTAACTCCAATTTTTGAATAACGATAGTATAATTTCATTTATAACTGTGATTAATTCTAATTTTTTAGTATTTTTGTTCATTTATCTTCATATTTTGTACGTGTATCTCTTGCTTGTTGATATGACACTATCATGTTCATTTTTTTCCTCTGTAATTGTGCATGTTTTATATGTTTGCAACGCATGTTTATATATGCTTGTCGTAAGGATAGTTATCTTAAAATAAAAGAGTAAATATATTTTTGTTCATTTGTTTTTTTTCATTCCATATCTCATCTCTCTCTCCTCTTGGAATCGCCATGGCAGCACCGGACCTTCCTCGCGTCGAAGATAGATCTTCGTCAAAGTCACCGACGACAGAGTAGGAGTCGCCTCCTCCCTCGCGATGAAGTTAGTTAAGATTCGAGAAAGAGATCACTAAGGTATTCTCTTTTCTTCTTCTCAGATCTAAAGTAATCGACTTTTTCGTCATGGTCGTATATGCTATTTCATCGTTTTTCTTACCTTTGTTGCTGATCGGTCTTTATCGGAGTGGTTACGTCAGCGAGATCCCTAATTCAAATGCCATTGCTATTGATCTTCTTTATATTCAAGGTATTGGTCTCAATCAATGTCAATTTCTCTTAATTGTTGTTATATGTTCTTAATTCTGCTTTAACAATTATGATGTTGCATTTTAACATTATTCAAAATCAGAAGAAGTAAATAAATTATCACGAGGGAGTATAAATAAAAGTTTGAGGGAGTACATATTATTATATATATGAGGGCTCATTTTGAATACCATCAGTTCATTTAGTTTAGCATAAGGGAGTATGTAATTACTAAATTGGGATGAAATATTTGAGGCGTTGATTTTTTAGTAAATTGGGATGTGTATGTCATTTGATCATAGGTAGTATTTATTTTGATCAATAGGATTATCTATTTATATGTTATGGATTTATCTAAATACTTTGACTTTATTTGTAACAAAACAATAGAATATATACTTCAGTTTATTTAGAGTAATTTATTGGATGTGTATGTAATTTGATCAAATGTATTGAATTTTTCTACTCCTTTAAGCGTTTTGTTTGCTGTTTTAGTATAGGCTTAAAAGAGTACAAAATATAGGATAAGAGAAACTGGCAGGTGTGTTTGGTATTTTAGCATAGGCTTAAAAGAGTACAGAACATAGGATAAGGAAATAAATAATATTTAACAAGGGAGTACATATCAAGAAGCTTTGTTGTTTGTTTGCTGTTCTAATATATGCTTAAAGGAGTACACAATACACGATAAGGGAGTAAATAATATCTAACAAGGGAGTACATATCAAGAACCTGACAGGTGTGTTTGGTATTTTAACATAATGTTAAAGGAGTACAAAATATAGTATAAGAGAGTAAATAATATCTAACAAGAGAGTACATATCAAGAACTTGGCAGGTGTGTTTGGTATTTTAGCATAATCTTAAAGGAGTACAAAATATAGGATATGAGAGTAAATAATATCTAACAAGGGAGTACATATCAAGAACCTGGCAGGTGTGTTTGGTATTTTAGCATAGCCTTAAAGGAGTACAGAACATCGTATAAGGGAGTAATAATATTTAACAAGGGAGTACATGTCAAGAACCTGGCAGGTGTGTTTGGTATTTTAGCATAGGCTTAAAGGAGTACAAAACATATGATAAGGGAGTAAATAATATCTAACAACAGAGTACATATCAAGAACCTGATAGTTGTGTTTGGTATTTTAGCAATCTTAAAGGAGTACAAAATATAGGATAAGGGAGTAAATAATATCTAACAAGGGATTACATATAAAGAACCTGACATGTGTGTTTGGTATTTTATCATAGGCTTAAAGAAGTACATAACATAGGATAAGGGAGTTAATAATATTTAACAAGGGAGTACATATCAAAAACCTGGCAGGTGTGTTTGGTATTTTAGCATAGGCTTAAAGGAGTACAAAACATTTGATAAGTGAGTAAATAATATCTAACAACGGAGTACATATCAAGAACCTGACAGTTGTGTTTGGTATTTAGCATAATCTTAAAGGAGTACAAAATATAGGATAAGGGAGTAAATAATATCTAACAAGGAATTACATATCAAGAACCTGGCAGGTGTGTTTGGTATTTTAGCATAGGTTTAAAGGAGTACAGAACATAGGATAAGGGAGTAAATAATATCTAACAAGGGAGTACATATCAAGAACCTGGTAGGTGTTTTGTTCTAACATTGGACAATTCTTAAAGGAATGCTTACTTAAATGAGTAATTGCACAAATATTTTCAGTTTTTTGCACTTTGTTTAATGAATGCTTACTTATTTACATATAATGGAGTATTTAGTTATGTAATCTGATCATTGAAATATGTTGCTTCAACTTTGAAAATATTGTCCAGAAATTTAGCTACAACATAGATTTCACTTATTTGTTAATAAGAGTTTATATTTTTTTTAAGGGAGTAATTACATTGCGCAAGGGAGTATATATCAGATGATGTTTTTTAATTAATCTATGCTAAGTATTTTCTTATAGAAGAGTAATTAACTTCAATTAAAGGAGTAAATATAAGCTGGAATGAGAGTATATAATATGCTGATGTTCTTTTTTTATTTATTTCATGTGATGTCATCTATTTTGAAGGATGTCAAAAAAGAAATAAATAGCAGAATGCATTCTTCTTGCCTGAGATGATCTATTCTTATTCTGACTTCAATGTGATGCTTGTTGTTATAGTGATACTATTAAGTTTGTTAGTATGTTTGAACTTAGTTGGAATTATTTTATGGTTAGTTTGAATGAATAGTTAATTTGAACTTGGTTGTAATGTTTGAAAGATGACTAGTTTATTGTTAGGAATGATACAGATATTTGGTTTTAATGTCAACTTATTGTCATAAATATTTGTTGGTGTCTTTGTGTGAATGCCAATTTTAAATTGTTATATATACAATTTTTTTATATTATGCATGCTTATTTGAATCCCTTATGATAAAGTATATACTCCCTTAGTTTGTATCTTTACTACCTAAAATATAATTAATCATCTTTTGAAGACTAATTGTTGAAAAAATAAGTACTCCATTAATACAAATAATTTAATTCCTTATAGGAATATATACTCCTTTATGTTCCAGTCGGATAGCACCAAATGCCAGAATTTGATTCATTATAAACATTATTAAATTTTATATAAAAAGTTTAAAACATATTTATATACTCCCTTACATCAACTTAAATGCTTCCAGTATCTTGATGACGTCACGATCCAGCATCTGACACCCAGATCGCAGTGCGCAAAATGAATTGCGTTGGGCTAGCCCATTAATCCGCCTGAGATGTTAAGGATGTCAAATAGTTGGGATGTCCCATATTAGGACCGGCCCAAAACTCCGCACCTTGTCAAATAGTAGAGAAGACGGACCGGTTGACAGAGGCATCGAGTTGTTCAACGAGGTTGACATAGACCTCGTTGGTGGTGGTCTTGGGGTGGGTGGAACGCCAGGGGACAATAGAGGCAGCAACATGGGGGAGAGTGGGACCGACAGAAGGGGAGGAATTGCTGGTGACGGCATGAAGAACCTTGGTGACAAGGTTGGGAGGGAGGACGATATCCTTGAGGAGATTGGGCTCAGTGGTAAGGGGGAAGCCATTGTCCATCATCTCATCGAGTATTAAAAATTTGTATGCTGGATTATATGATAATATTAAGATTAACATTGTACTATTTCAGGTGGGGCATTCAAAAAACTTGACGCTGCGCGAGGGCGAGACTTGCTTGATTATTATGCAAGAAACTACACATGGTATCCTATGCCAAATCCTTGTCGCCCTAACAGCTCGAGACAATAGGTCCATGAGATCGTTTCTAGAGATGATAGAATCACAGAGTTAGAAATCGAACTTGCCGCTTACCAATCGACTCAAGGGACGCATCTCTATTCTAACAAATGCGGATCATACGGCAAGGAGGGACATACATCTCTTAATTGCTCTCTTGCTAAAATTGTTAACAGAGGGGCCCAAGTGAACTCCCTAAACAATGGGCCCCCTTTCGGTTCAAAGTACCAAAATAACTTGCCGAGCTTGCATAAAAATGCCTATTTCAATAACAACAATAGAGACCAATCATTTCAAAGGAAACCCTTTTCCAATAGAGAAGATATTCCAATTGTTGTTCAAGAATTCATGAGTGAACAAGAGAAATTTAATAAATCTGTGGCTATAGGATTGGACGAATTGAAGGGTAGTGCGAGCACCTTGCGACGCTTGGAGCGAATGATGAAGGCGCATTTTTTTCGACCTCCAGGACAACTTCCGGGGCAGCCACAAGTCAATCCTAATGCAGAGATCAAGGCCTTTCATGTTTTGAGAAGTGGAAGACAATACGAAGACCCACCTATGCCACCCAAAGAGACAACTCGACCCTCAACTCGGTCCGAGTTAGAGGTCCCTTGTGCCACGGAGCCTGTTCTGGAGCAGCTCAGACCACATCCTCCACCCCAGAAGGACAAGGGAATTGAAGGATTTACCAACGATTCACTGCAGGACGAAACAAAGGTCCAAACCAACCCAACTCGCTCCGAGTTGGACCCATCTCGACCCCTATCTCTCCATCTCGGTCCGAGTTCCGAGTTGGAGGAGAAAAATGGTGAAAATGAAGTACAGGCCAAGGAGAAGAAGAAAACACGGCAACCTGAATCAACCTATCTTCCCCCTGTCCCTTTTTCTGAGTGATTTGTGAAAAAGAAGGAAGATACACAATTTCGGACCTTTTAGGAGATTCTCAAACAAATGAATATCACCATCCCATTCACGGATGCCATAGCTCAAATACCGATTTATGCAAGATTCTTGAAGGAGTTATGCACAGGCAAGAGGTCCATGGAAGAGCTCAAAACGGTGTTCCTTACACACAAGAGTAGAGAGACTTTGAAGAGCAAGATGCTACCAAAATTAGAAGATCCGGGTAGGTTTGCTCTCCCTTGTACTATTGGTAAAGCAACAATTAAGCAAGCCTTGTGTGACATGGGAGCTAGTGTTAGTTTGATGCCCAAAACGGTTTATGAAAAGATTGGATTTGGGAAACTTAGGCCAATAAGAATGACATTGCAACTTGCTGATTCCTCAATGCGGTTGCCCTTGGGTATTTTGGAGGACGTGCCCGTTCAAGTGGGAAAGTTTGTTGTACCGGGAGATTTTGTGGTAACAGATATGGAAAAAGACAAGGAGGTGCCTATCATTTTGGGACACCCCTTCCTTAGAACCGCCGATGTAATGATGGATGCCCGACATGGGACAATTTTGGTTAGAGTAGGGGGAAAGCAACTCTATTTTTCAATAGATCATGCTTTGAAGTGTCCCAACCCCGTTGACAAGTGTTGTATAGTTCAAGAGGTTCCCGAAATCGAAGAGTCTCTTAGAGAGCAATACCATGACGCCCTTGAAAGCTATCAAGACTCTCTCGATTATTTGCAAGAGTCAATTGGGGTAGAGAAGACCCTACGCGACGTAACAGAGGTTCCAAACAGCAAATTTCGGCCCAACTCGACCCTCAACTCGGACCGAGTTGAACCCCGAGTTGAGGAACAAAAGGCCACAAACCTTCTGTTTGGTTCGAATTGCCCTAGTTCGATCCGAATTGAGGCCCCCAAAGTCGAATTGAAGTCTCTCCCGACCTCCCGACCTCCCTCGTTATTGCTAATTCTAAGCTAGATACAGGACAAACGAAGAAACTCTCTATTGGGAAAGGAACAATGGGGTACTCATTTGATTATCTCTCGACTTGCATGCATGGAACTCTATTGGAGGACATCACCAACAAGAGATATGACAAGTCGCTCGCTGTCTCACTCTCTGGGACCAATCCAATCATGACTTAGCAAAAGATGGTCAAACTCGTGACCTAAAACAATCGCTTCTTGGGAGGCAACCCAAGATTTCTTAACCCTTCTCTCTTTTGTTTTTATTTTTATTTTGTCATAAAAAAAAGAAAATACAAAAAAAAATAGAAAATAGAAAAACAATAAAAATTAGAAAAACATAAAAAATATATATAAATTTATTGTTGATTTTGTTTGATTAATTGTAGGGATTTTTGAAAGAACAAACGAAGAAAGATGCAATCCGTGCTAGAGCACCATGGATTACGTGAGCCAACTAACCCCGATCGACCTCATACGGGTTGCATAACAACTCAAGGAAAGAAGTAGAGCCATCTTGGAAATCGAGAGAACAAACTAAGAGCAAATCAGCACGTTGGAAAATAAAAATTGGCTAAGTTTTCTTTTTTTCCTCCTATTTACTTTTTCTGTGAATGAATGCCTTGAGGACAATGCATGACTCAAGTTTTGGGGATGAAAAAATCGTTGAAAATTTGTCAAATTTGAGAATTTTTTGCAAAATTGGTTCTTTGGCTCGGTCCGAGTTGTGTCTAACTCGGTCTGAGTTCTGCCCCTAGATTTTTTCTGAAAACTGACTTTTTGGCTCGGTCTGAGATGGGACCAACTCGGTCCGTGTTGCATATAGGATTTTTTTGGTTTTCAACTATTTTCGATGGAATTTTGATCGGAAATCAATTGCATGTGCTTAATTACTATCAAGTTGAATTTAAAGGATGAAACTCACACTCTTGAAGACATTTTGAAGTCAAATGAAATTTTTCTTAAAGAAACTTAAAATGTTTTGATATCTCAAATTAATTCTTGCACCAATGGACAAAAACTGAAGGAATTTCACAAGGATAGGACTTGATTTTTAGATGCTTAGAACTGTTAGATCAATTTTAGTCGATTCTAACAAGTTTTTACTGAGTGAATTGATTCGTGTTTTGACAAACTTTTGAAAAGAAGTTTATTGACTTGGGAAACTATAAAATGAATTTGGTCTTGTTGAAAATGTTTTTAATCGCTTGAATCACCAACGAGCAATCTTAATGGGAAAATAAATCAAAATAGCTATGAAAACGTGGACGCACTGAGATCCTTTTCCACCAACTTAACCACAAATTGGAGGGTATTAGGTTAAGCATGAATTGTTAGGAATTACAACTAAAAGAAAGCGAGAAATAATTGGACAACTCATGCTTAATTCTACCGGACCCAGTGCGAAAGTATTGGTAAAGGAGTTGTTTAGTATTATGGCCCAAGTGTACCGTGGCCATAGTCGAGCAACACCCGTCTAACCTCCCTAGCGCGTCATGTGCTAGTAGCAAACTCAAGGCCGATGATATCGCATTATCCTCTAGGTTGTAAAGCCCCACGGCTCGACTTGCACAAAAAGAAAAATTGGCGAAAAATTGAAATTGCTTTTAAGAGAAATTCATTATAAAATTTCCGACTTTGATAAAGGACTTTATAAATTTTTGTGAAATATGAAAAGGAACGGGTAATTGAAATTGAGATCGCATTTGAAATAATAGAGAGAAGCTAGAGTCCTTGAATTTGAGAAAATCTTTTCATTTAGACCAAGAGTTGCATAATTTAATTTGTAGAACACAAAACACAGTTCTTGAAATAAATCTCAGTTTGACTTATTTGATTTAAGTGTGAGAATTTTAACGTAAGCAATTGATTTTCTTAGCAAAATTTCTTGGTTTGAGAATTGAATTGATTTTAGATTTAGGTACTGTCTGGTTCTTTAAGCTTAAGGCATTGCTTGAGGACAAGCAAAATTTAAGTTTGGGGGGGATTTGATATCGTTATTATTTGATGGTATTCGGACCGTACTTAGCACCTAAATTACATTCAAACCATTAAATTATTTGATAAAATGCTATGTTTTTCCAAGAATTGACTTTGTCGTTCTCTCTTCTTATTTTCAGGATTCTACTTGGTTTTTGGTGAATTTACAAGCTCTAGATGGTTTCCGACACAAGACAAATGCTAGACGACTCATTCCTAGCGCGAAAGACGATTTTCAGACTTCAACTCGGACTGAGATGGAGGCAACTCGGACGGAGTTGCACATGCATTGACTCACACCTTTTCAACTCGGTCCGAGTTGGAAACCGCCTTATCTCATATGGCAAGTTTTCTTGTATGGAAATGATATTTTTTGGTAGTTTTTCTTGCCTTGGCGTCCTAGATCTCTTTCCTTGTGCGTGGAACCATTATAAAAGGGCTCTCCATCTACCTTAAAAGCATCTAAACCTCCACAATTCAATTCTAACCTTACAAGCTTTTTTCACCACCGAAACCCTAAGGAACCCTAATCTCTAAGCGACGACAACGAGAAGAACGTTCTGAATTCAAAAGTTGTTTAATGGTTTTCGTAACGATATTTAGAAGCCTTTTGCACTGTACAAAAATAAGTCAAATCACAACTTTTGACTTATGATGTTTTGTTATGAATTCAAAAGTTGTTTAATGGTTTTCGTAACGATATTTAGAAGTCTTTTTGTACAGTGCAAAAGACTTCTAAATATCGTTACGAAAACCATTAAACAAGTTCAAACTAATTGTCTTTCCTATACCAAAAGTAGTGGGTTAATTAGTTTGATTAGAAGCGGTCGTTATTAAATCATTCCCTAGCCCAAAAAGCGAACGTTGAGGGTTAGTAAGTCTAGGTTTAGCCAACCAATCCTTGCATGATTCATAACATACCAAATCAAGTCAAATAGAGCCACCTCAGTTTTCAACTCGGACCGAGATGGACACAACTCGAACCGAGTTGAAACACTGTTGCCTATAAAACTTAGATTTTTGCATGGAAATGTTAAACTTTAAGTTTTAGAAGTTCAAACTAAAATGAAACCTGATCCCTAAGACGTTCTTATACTGTTTGAAAAACCCAAAACAATCCTTTAGATTTCTTAATTATTTAATTTACAAAAGATATCCAAAAATATTTATCTTATTGCATGTTCATTTATTAAGTTTATTTTATAATCAATTTCACTCCTTTTTAATTGTCTAGCTTCAGAAAAAGAACAAGTCCGGTATTCGTGAATCCGTCCTTTGGGTTTGACCCTAGAACTAAACTACAAACGATTAGTGAGGTTAGGTCTAGGTACAAATTTTATTTGGTACTAGGATTTAATTCCTTCATCATGTGCAATTAAATGCATATAATGTATGTGTAATATATTTATTATATCTATTTATTACATATTTAACTAGAAATAAAATTTTGGAAATTTTGTAAATATGAAACATGCATATAATGTATGTGTAATATATTTGTTTAGATAGATGAGAATAAGGATTTGGATAAAAATAAGGGGGCCGTTTGGATCGCTTAGGAATAAGAGGAATAGTCTCTTTCTAGGCGAAAATTTATTCTTATTAACCATCCAAATTCTTCACAAAATTACGCACTTCCCAATATTTTCCATCCAGAAATAGACTATTCTATTATTCCTAAGCGATTCAAACGGTCCCTAAAAGTCAACCAAAATAGGTAACATTAGCATTAATGTCTTACAACTGAAATAGAAATTACAACAAAAATATTTAGAAAAAAGTGGATACATCTTACAACTATCACTATGTATCGATACTAAGCACTCTTACCATTATTAAGAATTTTCAGAAGGATTCTGTTGCGTGACTGACTTGAACATCCAAAAAAACTCCTAACTTAACTGGATTCAGTGAGATAGACATATGCATCATTTTTAACTTCTTCATCAAGCTGTAATTCTTCTAATTCTTCCGGTCTTTCCAGATAAGCCCATATCATATTATCATGTCCATCTAGACTAGCTCGATTTTGCGAAACTAGAAAGTCCATGTTTTTCAATAGTTTCAGCTGCTTGTACTTTTCTATTTGGTAAGATAAGTTGGTCGGTATTACATGAATCTTAATTCTCTGAGACAATTGTTTTATGGCCAGTGAGATTTACACATATTATTTATCATTATTTAATCATCACCATTTCAACAATTATGCCAATCAAACTAATGATGATTCTATTTTAGTTGATATATATGCAGCTCTGAAGAAGAAATTTTGAATTTCAATATTAAAGGATTGAGACAGATAGGAACACTACAAGAGGAAAAGATATCTCTTTTTGCTGATAACCCATCTGGGTGGCTGAATTCTGGTCAGGGTATTTTTTTTTTCTTTTTCCTGAATTAAGTATGCATGGGTTAGGTTACTTAGGTTATATTGACAACAAATTTTTTTGGCAGCTATTACGATTTACAACCGATCAAATGGTAATCAAAACTCAGAAAGAAGAATTACAAATATGTTCTATATATACCGTTTAGATATGTTGTGTATCAAATTTTATGCAATGTGAAATTCAATTGATCATTCATGAGCAATTTAAAAATTACAGTTTCAGTTCTTGGCGATTCAACAAATTCTAATTGCACCAAATCAAAATGCACAACCTATCTTAACTGTAGAAAATCTTCTACAATTTTACTTCATCTATTTGAAATTTTCTTTTGTAATTGTCGTGTTTGTCATGCAAAGATGACTGTTAATAAATCCATACACATACCCATATCCATACCCATTAAGTATTAATTTTTCTTTTTGGATTGGTGCTGTAAAAGTACATGACCTGATCGTGATGGTATTGATGGTAGGTATTGATGTACGGTTTCCGTACTTGATTTTCAGCCAGAATAAGCCCCAAATTTCGTTCAAATTACTTGTGTTTTTACTCATTTTCCTTTAAATTGTGCTAATGTTAGATGTAGGAAAGTTCAGCCGTAGCCCGGCAAGTTTTTTATACAGGTTCATCACACTTTGACGCGAAAAAAAGAGAAAATCGACTAAGTTGCACAGATCCAGCAAGCTGGAACGGGCCGCCCCAATCATAGGACGGGCCGTCCCACCTCAGTGCAGACGCAGGCAGAGGAAATCCAGACGACGCATTCAACCCATGCTGGGACGAGCCGCCCCATGTTCAGACCAGGCCGTCCCAGTCCACAAACAGGCCAGATAGCTATTTCGAGACTGCCAAAAATAGAGCGCCTGATTTGGTGAGGCGGTTTCTTCAGTTTCCACCGCCTTTCTGAGCCACAATGCCACGTTTTGGAACTTCCCAAGAAGCCTATATAAGCTCTGTCCTGGCTCCAAGTCGGGAGAGTCGAGATTTGCTAAGTTTTGAGAGCCAGAAAAGAGGCAAGACAACCACCCTGTCGCAACGGCCATCCACCAGCCTGAGACGCACCGCCCCAGGATCAGGACGGGCCGCCCCAGACAGGACAGAGCTTAGGAGTTGGACGATTTTCGAGCACATCTTGTTGTAACTTGGTTTTTCCTTTTTCTTTGTGTTTTTGTATGATGAAACCTGCTTTTTCTTGCATGGAGTAGTTTAGTTTAGGGGCTATGGTTCGATAACTTTTCTTTTAGTTGTTTGTTTTGTTTGAATACTTGATTAGTTGCTAAGTTAAGTTGCGTTTTTTTATTTCTGAAATTTGATTCTATCTTTTTGTTGCAAATTGTTAATGTTAGATTTGGCTATCACGTTAAACAAAGGCCTAGTTTAATTGTCAAAACAAAGTCTATCTGCAATAACAAGTAAACACTTAGATCACTTAGGTAGGCGACATCTGAAAGGATTAAACCAAACTTTAAGAAATTAGAGTTTTACTCAATAAATCGAGAGATTGAGAGTTTACCAAGACCCAGAAATCAGTTAAAAACATCTAAACCAAGAAACGAGAGTTGAAATTTAGGAGTTTTAGGATTTGTCAAACAGAACCCCACAACTTGACCTGAACGAGAGTTAGAGCGCAAGTCTGTAGGTTAGGTTTGATCTAATCCACGTAAAAACACTCAGCAAATAATTAAGTAGGATGACAAGACAAACATCAGATGATTGGAACGGCCCGTTCCAAGGTCAGGACGAACCGTCCGAGAGGGGGCGTCTTGGCCTAGATCGGGCAGTTCCAGCCATCTGACAGGGTTAGGACGGCCCGTTCCAGAGATGGAACGGTCCGTCCCAACCTTGACAGACAAGAAAAGTTAGACAACCTGAACCCCTAATCGTTTGTTAATTGTTTAAACTCTTAATCAGTAAGTTTTTTTTTAGGGAATTAGAATTTTAAATTCTGTAACTGCAATTCGCTTTTCTGTTTAGATCTGTTTGAAATTTAAATTATTTACTTAATCAAAAGAATTTAATTTAATACGAATTGTTTGAACTTAGAAAAGGAATAGTCCGTCCCCGTGATTCGACCCTTAAACTAGACTGCAAACGAATTAGTATCGGTTTTTAAGGAATTAATTTGACCAGTACCCTCAGCACCGATCAAATTTTGGCGCCATTGCCGGGGACGGTGACTTTTTCTAAGTTTTACTTTTGTTTTAACTTAAATTCTTTCAATCTCTCTTCACCTTCTCTTTTGTTTTTGAAATTTTGCAGTCGCATACGCTGGCTAGAGAAGGAACTAGGCAGTGCACGCGATACAAATTTTCGTCAACAAGAAGGAGGGGAACAGAATCAACAATCGAGCCCATCTTAATCTGGAACGACCCGCCCCATTTTAGGACGCACCGCCCTAGGTTTAGCTGAGCTCGCAGAGGAGGAAAGCTCTCTGGTTCAGCCGTTTCGCCAGTTTTACCAGCGCAACCGCAGAAATCCAGAGAGAACTCAACCACCTTTGACACCACCCGAAGAAGACATGGCAGACCACTTGAATGGCAATGGGGGAAGACCTGAGGAGACTCCCGTCCAGCGGGCCCTTAGAGAAGCCCTCGAAGCAGCAAGGGAAGCCGAGGCCAATCGACCTCTTCGAGAGATCAGTGCACCAACAGCGACTAATGTCCGACTTGGAGGTAGACCACCAAAGACTGAGCGAACCCGTGACTTTTACTACAACCCAAGCTTGATCGCTTTGATCAAGGACTCAGCTTTCGGTGGAGCCCCCAACGAAGATGCCAATTGCCATTTGCAAAGCTTCCTGCGCAATTGCACAACCCTTGTTCCTGAAGACGTGGATCCAGAAATAATCCGCTTAACTCTCTTTCCTTTCTCCCTTAGGGGCAAAGCTGAGGATTGGCTTAACAGTTTCAATGATGCACCATTTGATTCTTGGGAAAACTTGACCAAAGCCTTTTTAGATAGGTTTTATCCTAGGGTAAAAACAACTAAATTGGTTAGGGAATTGTTAACCTTTCAACAAAAACCAGATGAAAACCTATTTGAGACATGGGAAAGGTTCAAGGACCTGCAGAGAATGTGTCCACACCATGATGTACCTGAAAATAGGCTTATTGTCAGTTTCTATGATGGTTTGGACGATATGACTCGTCAAAATATTAATTCAACTGCAGGTGGATCATTCCTTGAGATGGGTTGCAGAGAAGCGAAGGCTCTACTTGAGAACATGGCCAGGTCTCAAACCAACTGGTCAGTTAGAGCCCAGAAGAAAGGAGGACTTCTTGAAGTGGACAGGGATACCCACATGCAATCACAGCTGGATTCTTTAACCGTTATGATCAAAAATCTCAACAAGAAACCGGCTGAGGTGGTAGCTAAGTGTCAGTTTTGCGAGGAAGAAGGACATACGGCCAAGGCATGCCACTTGGTTGAGAGAGAAGAGAAGACAGAAGAGGTGAATGCACTCATGAATCCTCCTTCCTTTTTCCCGCCAACCAACAACTATGCTTATCGGGACAAGCGAAGCCATCCAGGCCTCTCTTACTCAAATCCGAATGGAGCTGCTAACCCCAGCCTTGCCGGACCACCAAGGAACCAACAACGCCCTCAAGAGACACTCACGCAGCCCATGGTTGAGAAATTCATGCAGAGTCAAGGAATTTTCAATCATGCAGTCCATCGGGAGTTGGAGAAGATCAGGGAAGACATGGGGGCTTTTCTTCAAAGATTCGACGAAAGGTTGTCTCAATCTAGCGCCGGAGCTCTTACCAAACCAGGTATGTTCCCCAGTCAACCTGAACCAAACCCTAGGGAGGATGTGAAGAGCGTTTCGCATCAATTGAGGAGTGGAACAAGGTATGACGGGCCTGAAATGCCCTCATACTCTCCTCCAGGACTATCTGGAACGGACCGCCCCATTCTGGGACGACCCGCCCCACCTCAGGACGGAGCAGAAGCTGATCAGGCGGACCAGCCCAGCGCTGAGGCAGACAGTGGAACGAGCCCACCAGCAGCAGAACGAGATGATGGAACGGACCGTCCCAACC
Source organism: Rhynchospora pubera (assembly GCA_028095005.1). Taxonomy (NCBI): domain Eukaryota; kingdom Viridiplantae; phylum Streptophyta; class Magnoliopsida; order Poales; family Cyperaceae; genus Rhynchospora; species Rhynchospora pubera. The sequence continues at coordinate 48,146 of JAMFTS010000070.1, read as the reverse complement.
CAGGACGGACCGTCCCAAACACCTCGACTGCCACAAGCATGCAAGTCCCGAGGGCCGTCTCTCCTTCTAACAGAGCTATTGAGGTTCCATATCCGCAGAGACTCGCCAAGGCCAGGAAGGATAGGGCGTACGAGAAGTTCTTGTATATTCTACGGCAAATCAAGATCTCGATTCCCTTCACCGATCTCCTAACCAGAATGCCATCTTATGCTAAATTCTTGAAGGACCTCCTTTCCAACAAGAAAAACCTGGAGGAGTGCGGGACCATGGCCTTGACCGGAGAATGCAGCGCCCTGATCACAAAGAAGATGCCGGTCAAAATGAAAGATCCATGCAAGTTCACGATCCCGTGTAAAATCGGGAATGCAGAAGAGAAGAAAGCCTTGCTGGACCTCAGAGCAAGCGTTAGTCTCATTCCCGAGACAGTCTACAATCAGATAGGAATGGGGGAGCTGAGCCCGACTCGCATGACTCTGAAGCTTGTTGATGGATCAATTAGACTGCCGTTGGGGATAGCAATCGATGTGCCAGTCCAAGTTGGCGATTTGATTGTGCCTTGTGACTTTGTGGTTGAGGATATGGAAGAAGATCCAGATGTTCCAGTCATCCTTGGTCGCCCCTTCCTCACCACAGCCGGAGTATTCATCAACTGCAAGACCGGCAAGATGATCCTAGAGGTTGGAGATGAAAAAGTGGAGTTTGATGTAGAGAAAGCCATGAAGATGCCTGACCATATTGACTCAATCTTTATGGTGGAATCATTGGAAGCCATTGTTGAAGAATCCTTCAACACACGTGTTGTTCAGGCATACCATTCCTTCTCGGCCACACCTGAAGAGGAGGAGGCAGACCTAATATTGAACGAAATTCTCCAAATGGTTGAATACTTGGCTGCCAGAGAGGAACAGAACGGACAGCCCCAGATCAGGGCGGATCAAGCCGTCATGAAGCTTCGATCTCCAGCTGAAATCCAACAAATTCTCAGCCTGGACACCCATCAGGACGCACCGCCCCAGATTGGAACGGCCCGCCCCAATTCAGATGATGCGAAATCCAGGCCAGAATTGAAGGCTCTGCCAGACAATCTCAGGTATGAATTCTTGGGCCCAGATCAGACCTTTCCTGTTATTGTTAATGCCAATCTTGATGCAGATCAAACAACAAAGCTACTAAAGGAGCTGAGGATTCATCAGAAAGCAATCGGATACTCGATTGAGGATCTGAAAGGTATCGACCCCTCGATCTGCACCCATCAGATCCTTCTTGAAGAAGACTCCAAACCAACTGTGGAGCACCAAAGGAGACTCAAACCGAACATGAGTGAAGTTGTGAGGAAAGAAATCCATAAACTTCTAGAGGCAAGGATCATTTACCCCATCTCAGACAGCAAATGGGTTAGTCCCATTCATGTTGTTCCAAAGAAGGGAGGCACAACCGTGATGAAGAATGACGAAGGCCAGCTGATCCAAACAAGAATCGTCACAAGATGGAGAATGTGTGTGGACTATCGCAAGCTGAATGCAGCTACCCGAAAGGACCACTTTCCTTTGCCATTTGTTGACCAGCTACTCCAACGCTTGGCTAAGCATTCTTTCTTTTGCTATCTAGATGGTTATTCTGGTTTCTTTCAAATACCAATTCACCCCCTAGACCAGGAAAAAACTACCTTTACATGCCCATATGGGACCTATGCATACCGTAGGATGCCATTTGGTTTGTGTAATGCACCAGCAACATTTCAAAGAGCCATGATGGCTATTTTCTCTTATTTTATAGAAAAAGACATGGAGGTTTTCATGGATGATTTTTCTATTTATGGTACATCTTTCGATCACTGTCTAGCTAACTTGAAAAAGGTATTGCAGAGATGTGAAGAAGTTAACCTAGTCTTGAATTGGGAGAAGTGTCATTTTCATGGTGCAAGAAGGAGTCGTTTTGGGCCACATAATCTCGGAACAAGGAATTAAAGTTGATCAGGCCAAGGTGGAAGTGATTGAGAAGCTCACGGAGCCAACCTGTGTAAAGGATGTTCGGAGTTTCCTTGGTCATGCCGGTTTCTACAGGCGTTTCATCAAGGATTTCTCTAAAATTGCTAAGCCTTTAACAAACTTGACTATGAAAGATGCAGAATTTATCTTTGATAAAAGTTGTGTTGATGCATTTGACAGATTGAAGAAGGCACTCGTGACAGCCCCGATCTTGCAACCTCCGAATTGGGATGAACCGTTCGAATTGATGTGTGATGCCAGTGATTATGCAGTTGGAGCAGTACTCGGACAACAAAAGGATAAGAAACCATATGCCATCTACTACGCAAGTAAGGTGTTAGATGAAGCCCAAATCAACTACACCACAACAGAAAAGGAGCTTCTTGCAGTAGTCTTTGCCTTAGATAAGTTCAGATCCTACCTGATCGGTTCAAAGGTTATAGTCTACACCGATCATTCAGCACTCAAGTACCTACTCTCGAAGAAAGACGCCAAGCCAAGACTCATCCGGTGGGTTCTCTTGCTTCAGGAATTCGATCTTGAGATCCGTGACAAAAAAGGTACAGAGAACAGTGTTGCTGACCATTTATCCAAGATCAAAGCAGAAGGCATCAAATCCGAGACACTGCCAATCAACGATTCATTTCCAGACGAACATTTGTACTCAATCCAGTCTGGAACGGACCGCCCTAGCATGGAACGGCCCGTCCCAACCACAGCAAAGGATGTCAGGACAACCGTCCCAGCCAGAACGGCCCAGTCTGAGCCAGGTGATACAATTGGAACGGCCCGCCCCAATCTGGAACGGTCCGCCCCAACTCAGGCGACTCCATGGTATGCTGACTTTGCGAACTATCTAGCGATCAGAATTATGCCTTATCAGATGTCCTTCCAGCAGAATAAACGATTCATAGCCGATGCTAAATACTACTTCTGGGAGGACCCTTTCCTGTGGAAGTTTGGAATTGATGGAATGTTCAGAAGATGTGTACCGGAGAGCGAAATCGAGCAAATCCTGCACAATTGTCACGCATCAGCTTACGGAGGACATGCCTCAGTATCTAAGACCGTGGCCAAGGTTCTGCAATCTGGATTTTTCTGGCCCACGCTTTTCAAAGACGCAAGAAAATTTATCTCTTCTTGCGATCAATGTCAAAGGATAGGCAACATTTCAAGACGCCAAGAGATGCCTCAGAATCCTATTCTAGAGGTTGATATCTTCGATGTTTGGGAAATTGACTTTATGGGACCGTTTCCTTCTTCATGCGGCTATGAGTATATTCTTGTGGCAGTTGATTACGTGTCCAAATGGGTGGAAGCTATACCGAGCAAGCATGCAGATTCAGCAACAGTCAAAAAGCTTTTCACCAAGGTCATATTCCCACGGTTTGGAATTCCAAGGACAGTCATTAGTGACGGGGGCAAACACTTCATTAACAAACAATTTGAGAATCTTTTAAAGAAGTATGGAGTGAGACACAAGGTGGCAACCCCTTACCATCCGCAAACTAGTGGCCAAGCTGAAATATCAAACCGAGAAATAAAGAATATCCTGCAGAAAACAGTAAGCAGTACAAGAAAGGATTGGGCATTAAAATTGGATGACGCCTTATGGGCATATAGGACAGCTTTCAAGACTCCTATAGGCATGAGCCCATTCAAGCTGATTTATGGAAAAGCATGCCATTTGACACTGGAATTGGAACACAAGGCATATTGGGCAGTTAGAGCACTCAACATGGATTATAAATCAGCTGGAGAGAAGAGGATTCTGGAGTTGCACGAGCTGGAGGAAATAAGGTTAAATGCATATGACAATGCCAGGATCTACAAGGAGAAAACGAAGCTCTAGCATGGCAAGCATATCCAAAGGAGATCCTTTGAAGCAGGGGATTTGGTGCTTCTGTTCAATTCTAGGTTGAGACTATTCCCTGGCAAACTCCGGTCTAGATGGACAGGCCCTTACGTTGTGAGGAAAGTCTATCCATTTGGAGCTGTTGACATCTACAAAGAAGGAGATGAGACCTTCAAGGTGAATGGGCAAAGGCTCAAGATCTACGTCAATCCTAACGCTAGTACAGAAGGAGGAGAAGTGCACTTTTTGACTAACCCCTCACCCGCAGAGACGTAAACATCAGGGGTCGAGCTTGAGACCTTAAACAAGCGCTTCTTGGGAGGCAACCCAAGGGTTCAGTTTTTTACATTTAGTTTATTTTGTGTTAAAAAATTCTAAAAACAAAATAAAAATAAAAAAATCAACAAAAATAAAAAAAAATTAGGAGTAGGCTAAATAACCAGAATACTTGGCTTAATTTGTGATGTGGTTGATTACTTTCAGGAGGAAAACGTGAAGAAACCAACGAGAAACTGAGGAAAGACTAAGAAAGACAAGCTTGGGAGAGAAAAACATGATTGGAACGGACCGCCCCAATATCAGAACGGCCCGTCCCAATCATTGGAACGGCCAGGTTTGGTCCAGGACGGAGTGGGACGGCCATGCAATTGAGCATGTGGACTCAACCAGTGGAACGGCCCGCCCCAACCATGGAACGGTCCGCCCCATTTCGAAAAATAACCGTTACGCGTGGCTTTTCGCGTGTAACTACCCATTACCCATTAAACCCATTAAACCCATTAACCCACGATCCCACCTTTCTCTCTCTCTTTCTCTCTATTTCCAAACCCAGCCACCCCTCTCCCTCTCACCCGACCCCTCCTCCCTCTGCCCCCGAAACTCCGACGAGACGCCGCCGCCGACGCCTCGCCGGAACCCTACCCCTCTCCTCTCACTCAACCACTCTCTCTCGCTCTACTCTCTCTGCCGCAGCCCTCCGTCGCTGCCGCGCCGCTCCCCATCGACAGATCCGCCGTCGCCGCCGCATCCGCCGACGAATTCGCCGCGCATCAGTCACTCTCGCCTCTCCTCTGTCTCCACTTCGCCTCCCTCCTCTCCATTTCGCCGCAACCTACCGATTTCACCGGAATCCGCCACCACCACCGCTGCCGTCGCGCCTCCGCCGCCATTCCTTCAAAATTTTCCGGTAAAATCAAATCCTATCTTTTCTCAATTCATCCATGAGACAAACTGATTGCAACTGCACCAAAACCCAGTACCAAACTCAAATCGAAAAAATCGACGGAAACCATGTCTGGTACTTAACCATTTTTCTGCCCAAACCTAAATTGGAACGGACCGTCCGACTTCTGGAACGACCCGCCCCAATCACCAAACCCTGCCATAAAGCCTACGTCCCACTCCCAGACCACCCCGTCCCAAACCAATACCCCTCTATCCTCCTAGTCCAGAACGGTCCGTCCCACCATCCGGACGGTTGCCATGTGCGTTTGGATAATTGTCTTTGTGAAGAGTTTGGATTATTTATAATTTTTTTTCTTCTTCTTCCTTCTTCTTCTTCTTTCTTCCAATGATCCAAACGCACCCATAAATGTGGTATGAGGTGCGAGATCAACTGACGAAGAATTATTCCAAATATATATACATTCAGAAAGGTACTTACCTTTGGATAAAATGATATTGTTGTACTAACATCAGATCAAGTAGTGTGTGCTGATTGAAGGGGTTTTTTTGTTTCTCATTTTTGTTTTTCTTAATGTAGTTGTATGTGACTTGGGAGGCTATTAATAACCTTTCCTGACTATTATTGGGTTCTTAAAATTATGTTATTTAAAATAGTTTTTCCTTTCGGGGATAAGAGCACTTCTTTATCATTTTTTGCTTACTTATTATGGTTTCTCCTATAATTACAGTGTAGGTCTTATAGTAGACAATCTAAAATTTATTAAAACGCTAGTTGATTCACTTATTCGAAGAGTTAATGTTAGATATGTAATTTTGCTTTGTGGTGATAAACTAAATGGAAGTGAAAGTGTTGCTATGACGAATATATCTTTTTATAAGTACAATGAAATAATACAACTTTTGAGAGAGAGGGCTATTTTCTGGTAAAGTTTTTGGAAGAAGGTACTATTTTTATCTTTTGCATTACTTGATTTCTTTCTTATGTTTTTTAATGCTTTTAATAAATCCATATTACTATAATTAATTGCAACCATTTTTTAAATCAAAAATAATTTTTTCCTCATAAATAGGCAAAAGTTAGAATTTGAGCCCATAAAACCTAATGTGTGGCAACTCTGACGTATACCAGTGGTACAAGTGAAATGCCAAGAGGGGTTATGCTCACTCATCAAAACATCTTGCACCAAGTTCGATCATTTTTATTGTAATAATAATTTATGTTTCCATTTGTTGCAGCTTTCAATTTTACAGTAGGCACTTAGTGCAATTGGCCAATTGCACATAAACCAAATTCTTTAAAGATCTGGTCAAACAAGATGGCTTATAAGCAATGACTATTTACTAATAATTAAAAAAATATATGCAAAGGGAATTAAAGATGGTTTAGTTGTTTTCATCATTAGAGATGACACATAGTAATATCCTAGCTTTAAATCTGGTCATTTTGTTCATTACTTTTCCTTTGGATGCTCATATCGTACAACAATTCAGCTGGTTCGCTAGCAACGTTGAGATGTTACTATGGCACCATCAGGTACTGGGCTTCTGTGAAGGTGGAAAGAAGAGGCTAAGATAGATTGATGTCAAGGAGAGTGTAAAAGACATTGTTAAAATATTCATGTAAATAAGTCTCAATGGACATTTTGTAGATCACGTATAAAAGAATATGCTCGAAATGTTTAAGGGTCCAAAGAGATAGTAATGGCTATTTACAACTTTCAGCAAAAGATAATTATGGAAATGTTTATATGCACAAGGTTTACGTCCATTTTTCTCGAATTCTTTTGTCTCCAATTTCGAATCTTTTAAAATTTTAGATCTTGACATTCAGAATTTGAATGTTTTGAACTATAACATAGTAAGAACAATAGGAAAAAATGATGTACCATTTGATATTCAATTCTCTTCTTTGTTAAAAACAACTTAATTAGAGATAATAAAAAAAAAGTTCTATTATGTGTCCCAGATGTACGTAGGACAAAATGTGAGTGATTATTATTAAAGGGATATCACGATGCCTCTACGAAGTTAATTTAAAATTCACTTCTGATTACAGGAAATCGAATAGACAGAGCATTATTTAAAATTTCATCTTATTTCAGTTTTAATAGATACAGAAAACAAAGAGGCACCGGTTTATAAATAAAAATTGTAGAAGAATATAATAAATGAAAACAAAATAGACAGTTTCAAATGAGAATTGGAAAATGAAAACCCACGAACACATCAATATACTTATATAGCATTTGCAAAACAAGCAAGGTGCCATTTAATTGACCAATTTTATCTTTTTTATTTCTGGCTTGATAGTAGATGTTTAGCAATCAAATGGTGGCGAAGCCACCTTCTCCCACCTAGTTGTATTTATCTCGTGGGATCTTTCGGATCGGATATCTTCTTCTAGGTGCGTTCATTGTAATATTTGAATTTTGTGCGGTGCCTGGCGACCCTACCAAATGTAAATTTTAAATCAGGTGTACATACAACCAACACATTCATAGTTGGAATATATTTTCTACCATGATATTTAGAAACCTCCTTATATAAACACATTCATAGTTCGAATATATTTTCTACCATGATATTTAAAAACCTCCTTATATAAACACATTCATAGTTGGAATATATTTTCTATCATGATATTTAATTAGAAGCCTCCTTAGAATTTAGTTCTACTCAAAATGTGTGCCATCAATTGAGCCAACACAATCCTATTAATACAAATAGTAGTTTACATTTCTATTTTCACGTACAGAGATTTACGATGAAATAAGGATTGAATCTAAACTAGGTGGGGTAGCGCGGCGAGTGGCTTTTTTGTATTTTAACTTTAAGAATTGCTAACAATTTATCATTAAGTCTAAATTGTGTGCGATAGGCATAGAAACTATGATTCAGGCTATTGCTGCTTTGACGACTCCAGAAACTAATATTGAAGGTTAGCAAACAGAGAATTTTGTTGTCTTTCCAGACTAATAAATAATCGGCTATTGAATTTAAAGAAATAGGCAATGACATATACAATATTTGCACAAAGGACGTCAATCCAAATGAAGGCATACTTTAAAGTCTGCATAAAGTATTTTTTAAACAAAATTTTCAAACCAACTTTAAATCATTTTTTAAATAAACTCAAATAATATTTATGACAAAGTACGAAAAAAATGCTAGAATTCATCATAATAATGTCTCGAAATTTTTTTCTACTCTTAACAGATTTGATAGTAGTTCGTCTCATGCAATCTGAATGTTTTGCATTTCTTCCTCATTTGTTTGAAGGTTAGTTGGCGAGAGCCACATTTCTTCCTCATTATCTTCTTCTTGTTCTTGTTCCACAGATGCTGGAGTTTTGCTTTATCTAATTTATTCAAAATTATCGATGTAATACCACAAGGTGAACAAAAACCAAATGATTTAAGTGAATCACCAAAGTAGAGTTCCATCTTTGGTTGTCCTGATTATTAATCGTGCCGCAAAATTTAATTATTCTGAGAGTTTAGCACATACGATATTTTTGAAGCAAACTATTGTTTACTATATATTACTCGATTTCAACAGCAAGTTCAATGACCATAGGATGTGATTGCATTTTAAATGCTGAATGTATACACCGTAAAAGTGTGGACTTCTAGGCCTGTACCCCTGAAAATAAGAACAATGATTTTCAAGAACAGTAATGCACCCCATGCCTTCAACCCTCTCTCTTTTACCAGTAATGCAAACTTCATTCTAGACGGTACCAAACAGCAATTCCATAGGGAATTGATGGCAATCATGTGCTTCGTTCTGTGGAGAGAGAGATGTTTGAGAATTTTTTAGGGAAGACAACAACCCATAAACCTACTGGTAGATCAAGTATTTCAAGAATAGCAAGCACTTCAGTGTGCGCCAGTGCAGCCTGCTATCATTTCTATTGTCTAAACTGTTCTTCAATTTTTCTAGCGGCTCACCTTCTTTTTTCCTCTTTTCTATTTCCTTTTTCTCTTTTGTTTCCTTTTTATTTTCTTTGTAATTAGCCACTGGCTAATCCTTTGTACTCTTTAATTTTAACGAAAAGATGAGGGCCTAACCCAATTTTTATTCAAAAAAAAAAAAGAACAGTAATAATAATAATAGATCGAGTCAGAGAACCAGCTCTTGGTCTAGTGGCAAAGAGCAATGCACATTGACTCCTTTAGTGAAAGGTCGCAGGTTCGAAATCCGGCTGGTGGGTCTTTCATAGACATTTAATTTAAAAATAAGTTGGATGGCTTAGACCTCCAATTTATGTTAAAAAAAAAAGGAATTGATTAGTATCATCCTAGCATTTGTATCATCCCCACCATCCTTTAGAAAACGCGTTCTTTTTTTTTCATTTTTAGAAAACGTGTTTGAAATTCTCTCTTCCATTTTCGAAAATTCAGAAAGCACGTTTCTATGCGTACGCTACTCCCCCGCCCCACCCCTCCCGCATACGCTCCCCTTCCCCCCTGCCCCTCTCACACACTTCATAACCCGTTGAAATTAATATTCATAAATGTTGAAACTAATGTCGTAATTGTTGAAATTGACATATTTAAATGTTGAAGGTAATAGTTGAAGTTGGCATATTTAAATTGTTGAAGTTGGCATATATAACTGTAACAGTTATATATATTAACTTCAACAGTTATATATATTAACTTCAACAGTTGCAATTCGGATACTAATTATTGAAGTTAATATGATTAATTGATATAGTTCGAATACTAAATGTTGAAGTTAATATGAGTAATTGTTGTAGTCCGAATACTAACTGCTGTAGTTGGTATTAGTGATTGTTATAGCTCAGATATCAACTGTTGAAGTTAATATGAGTAAATGTTGTAGTTCGGATACTAACTGTTGTAGTTAGTATTAGTAATTGTTATTGTTGTAGTTAATGTGAGAGGAGGTAGAAAAACAGAGGGATATCGCTGGGTAAAAGAGGGATGGGATATCGCTGGATGGGAATGAGAATTTTTTTCCATTTTTAGAAAACGTGTCTGTTATTAATGAAGTATTGCTGGGATGATGAAATACGGGGATGATCCTTATCACCCAAAAAAAAAAATAATAGATCGAGTCCGAAATTTTAGATTTGCTTCTTTGGGATTCCAACTAAGTATTTTATTTTCCTGAAATTATATTATATAGAATTTTGTTATATTCTTACCTAAAACTAGAGAGAGAGAGAGAGACAATGTATAATTTTGTTTGTTTCTTACCTAAAAGCAAAGAGCCAAAGAGAACCAAAAATATTTCCAATTCCACCTCCCAGAAAACAACAAAATAAACTGAAGATTGCACAATAACTCCAGTAAACACGCACTGAGAGGAGCAAGAGAACAAATACTTCAAAGTTTGAGAAACCTGAAGCAAAGTAGAGATTGCCTTCAATTTTTTGACCAACACACTCTTCATCACTCCTTGCACCCAAATTCAGTTGCTTTTTCAGAACGTATTGGTATTTAATTTTTTTCGTTAATAAATTAAATTTTGCTGGTGGCCGCTCGTCCCCACCAAGCCCTCAAAAAACGTATTTGTATTTCCGAGAAGCAAAACAATGAATCTAGCATTCATGCCAGATGACGAAAATTTAAATATTTCTTTCCATGAATATCCTTCACCAAACAAAGGTTAGCAAAATTCAAAGTAAGTGAAACAGAGGATCGATGAATTTATATACAAATATATACATTTTTTTTTTTTGAGGGTCAGGTGACAATCACCACACCGACAAAATTTTATTAAAAAAAGTTATTTACAAAAGGAAAAAGAAAAACAAAGAAGTAAAAAAAAGAAATTAAATCTAGTTTAAGAAGTAAAAAGAAAATTTAGAAAATCCTAAGCATGTCTACTCCATGCTTCAATATCATATAAAATGTTCCGGAGTAGAAGATGGGCCAGAGTGTTCGAATTGGAGAAGATCCTTTTGTTACGCGCCTTCCAAATGTTCCAAGAAGCCGCAACCCAAATAATGTCCCAATTATTGATTCTTGAACCTCTGATAGAAAGCCAGAAGTTGCAGCGGTCTAAAGAGAAGTCCAAGTTCGGAATTCTGAAATGGAATTGGATACGTGTCCAAATGGTAGCCGCAAACTGACAATGCAGGAAAAGGTGGTCCGAAGATTCAATTGAACCCGTATTGCAGCTGGGGCAGGAGGTAGGAGATGGCAAGTCTTTCGAAAGGAGATTTTGTTGAGTCAGTAAGCGGTCCAGAAGCAAAAGCCAAAGAAAAACTTTTACTTTCGGTGGTGCTTTAATTTTCCAAAGAAAAGGAAAAAAAACCTTGAGAGGACACCAGTATTCGAAAGGGTGTGATAAGCCCTGGCAGAAGAGAAAAGTCCATTTTGTGTCCATCTCCAGACTACATTATCGTTAAATGCTACAGTGGAGATACTGAAGAAAGGTGTTAAATGGAGGATGTCAGCCAGACCATAAGAAACATCGCAAGTTTGTAAAATGTTGTTGTCAGAAGTTCCGTATAAAAGTCTCAGAGTGGATATCCAAACTGAGTTTGAATCATGAAGCAGTTTCCATAACCATTTCAGGAGGAGTGATAACTGGCGATGATTATTCCCAAACCACCATTAGATTTGGGTAGACAACATGTCTTCCAATTAACGAGACAATGGCCCCCAAGACATCTATCATTTTCTTTCGAAAAGGATCTACGTCTGATACCTTCTAGTTGTTTTATAACCCAACACAGTAATTTGAGGACCTGCATGTAATGTAGTGGGAGAGCGGTAAGTACAGACTTGACAAGCGTGAGACGCCCACCATAGGAAAGAAAGTTAGATTTCAATCCATCCAACTTTCGCTGGAAGACATTGATTAAAGGCTGAAAATTAATTTTCTTTGGTTTACGAATTGAAAGAGGCAACTCTAGATAAGTGATAGGTAGTTCATCAAATTTAAGGAATAATGATACATCTCCTTAGCACGCTTACCTTCTATAAATGCAAGACGAGACAACTCAAACACAACCCACACAATTGCAAACCCCAGCTAGTACCAATCTCCTCTCCTATATAGCTATAAATTTAAATTCAATACATAGTCTTGTTCATTTTTCCTTCAGGCAACACAAAAGAAAGCAACCCAGATTGGGTTCTTAAGTTAACGTGTGTTCACACTCGTTTTTACAAGCCAAGTAAAGAGGAGAGAAAGAAATGGAGGAGAAGGCTTCGACAGCTATTGCTGGGATCAGTCATGACCGAGATTCAATCATCAACCTCGACCAGTGAGTGTTCTATTTTATGCTTTTATTTTTTTTTATTTTTGAGATCTTATTATAATTTGTACTTGTTTGAATTTGGGTTTGACTTAAATCGATGAGGAGGTCTTGGTGCTTTGTATATTGCTTTTAGATCAGTCCATGCACGCATGGTGTAAACCTTCAAAATTTCTGTTTTAATAATTTGGTAATAGTAAATAAAGTTTATGTAAAGTTCCTTTCAATTTATTTTTTTGAGAGTTTAGTAGAATCATGTGGTCATCAAAATGTTGTTTTTTATTTGGTGGTACGTATCATTTGATTACCACACAACTCAAATTGAGTTAAAAGTGACTGCAAGGTGTTTGCATGGCTCCAATCTTATATATATGTTACAAGTTTCTTATTTTCATTCTCTTTAACAAGTTTGTCATGGATCTAGATTGAAATAAATGTTTCATGGGGTCACTAAAGAACACAATTAAGTCAATTATTATTATATAAGACTTAACATAATCAATTGTGAGATATCATGGAAATTATTATTGTGGTCGATACAAAACTTTCTTTGAGAAAATCAAGTATTCAACGTAAAAGTCTATAGAGAGTACTTTAAGTGAAAAAACTAAAGAGAGTCTACAAATTTTAAATGATTTACTCACTTCCGTTCATCATATTTATGCTTCTGCCTTTTAAATTTTTATTAATTCTTAAGTAGCAGCCAGTCTGCAGATTGTACGTGTTATGTTGATCTATGCATTGTGTAAAATTTAAATAAACATTTTTTTCACAAATTTCAAATATGTAGTGGAGACCCGACCATGTTCGAACCATTCTGGAAGGAGGTTGGGGACAGCGCCACAGTGGTAATTCCTGGATGGCAGAAAATGAGTTATTTCTCTGACCCTAAAAATTTTTGCTGGTTTCTTGAACCTGAGTTTGCCAACGAAGCACTACGCCTACACAGAATTGTTGGTAATGCAGTCACTGACGACCGCCACATCATAGTTGGGGTGGGTTCCACTCAGTTGATCCATGCCGCCCTTTTTGCTCTTTCTTCCACTGAGGCCCGGCAGCCTGTTAATGTCATCTCTGCTGCACCCTACTACTCGGTATGATTCTAGCTAAATTTCATAGTCATGCATTGTTTAGATTGAATGATTATTCATTTATTATAGTCATTATTATTCTGATCTCAAGCCGGAAAAGTAATGAAGTTCTTCTCTTGGCGTTCAAGCGTCAATTGTTAGTTTTAAAAAAGTATTAATTTGCAAAAAAAGAAGTTTTCTAGGTATATATTTATTGAAACTTAGAATTTAAGGGCCATATTAAAATTTGAAATATTGGTTATATGATTTCTTTAATCTAATTAGGTCGATCTGATCTGAAAAGAATATAAGATACTTAAAAAAGCATACAATGATCCTAGCTACTTTTGAGGAGACTTAACACGATGTTTTCGAGCAAGTTTCCTTTCTTAAAAAGGTACTATATATTGTTCGGGATGGGTGGTCGTCTCATACAATATTCGTTTTGCATTCATAGTCCTTTTATCTTACATCTTCAGTATGTTTTGCAATATTAGAAAACAATTCTATTCCGTTACAGTTTTATGTTTTGTAAAAGGAGTGAAAAAAAAAGGTTAGGGAAAAATCTCTCAAAAAATAGTCCTCAGATTAGTTTTAAATTAAATTTTGTAATACATCCATGTAAAAATTGTTCTGACGATTACGAAGGATGCCGCAAATAATTTTTGCGAGACGAATAATATTTACTTCTAATAAATGCATGGTGAACAAAAGAATTTAGTTTATGAAAAACATATTCATAACTGTATACAATTACATAAATTCTATCTATTTACTGGAAGTTCTTGTTTGAAACTTTCCATTTGGCTGGTAGTTTTCAAGTTCTCAGGCCTCACAGCATTACATTGTTTCCATTTTTTTTCTTTTTTTTTGGAATTTCTATCATATGAGCAGCTAATGCCTAGCAAAGCAGTACATGGTTCAAGTGACGTCTCTCTTGAACCTTAGACATTAAGAACATTTCTGAGATTACATCATTCATAATTATATGATAAATAGTATGAGAAGGTTCTATATAAAGTTATAGGAAGGTACCTCTTCTCTAGACTAGATTCTAACCTAATTTAGTAAGTGTCTTAACAAAAAAAAAAATGCAACACAATTCTCTACTGTCATGTATACATATATATATTCTGAGAAATCATGCTCATTGTTGTACTAATTAATGAAGCAAAGCAAAACAATAAAGAGAAAAAGGGAGGAGGAAGATGAAAGAAAGATTGCAAGAAAGCAGAAAGAAACTGGGCAAACCAAGAGTCAGAGAAATTAGAAGTTTAGAACTATAAGAAACTCTATTACAATATCACAGAAAATCTCAAGACAAGCACACTAGCATTTTATTGTAAAATCAATCAAATCAGTAATAACATAAGATCGCATAATTTTTGCATTAATTTGCTTATTTCATTTTTATTACAGATGTATTCAAGCATCGCAGACTTCATGAAATCTGGAATGTTCCGCTGGGCCGGGGATGCAGCTGCCTTCAACGGGGATGACAACTTCATTGAACTTGTGTGCAGCCCCAATAACCCAGATGGGGAAATAAGAGAGGCTGTGTGTGGTAATGAGGCTGGAAAACGGGTTCACGACATGTCATACTACTGGCCTCAATACACCCCAATGCGACGCCCAGCTGACCATGACATAATGCTCTTCACAGTGTCGAAAGCTACAGGCCATGCTGGCACTCGAATAGGGTTAGCCCAACCTGCATCATTTTTTCTGTTGTGCACATGACATCTATGTTCTTGTCCTTTATTCCTGATTGACAATTCCCCAAAATATGCTAATTTGAATTTTTTTCATGATAGCTGGGCCTTGGTGAAGGATGCTGAAGTAGCTCGCAAAATGGGAAAGTTCATTGAAATGAACACCATTGGTGTCTCCAAGGACTCCCAAGTGCGAGCAGCCAAGATCCTGAAGGTCATCGCAGATGGCTACGAGCTTCCAGATGTTGAGGCTGGTAGCAAGTTCTTCCACTTTGGCCGGTGCTTGTTGGCAAATAGGTGGAAGAGGCTGCGCCAAGCTATAGAGGCGTCAGGGCGATTCAGCCTTCCCCAGTTCCCGTCAGAGTTCTGCAAGTTTTTCGAAGAACATGCAGAAACGTATCCAGGTACCTGTAACAAGTAAATATATATTACTATCTGTAAATTTCTCAAAAATAAATTTTATTTACATTTTTCCTCTAATGATGAAGGATTTGCTTGGCTAAGATGTGAGGATCAGAGTATTGTGGACTTGGAAGTGTTCTTCAAAACTATCAATATTCTCACTCGCAGTGGGAGACAATTTGGGGTTGGACCGGAGTATGTGAGAATAAGTATGTTGGATAGGGATGCAAATTTTGATGTTTTCATCAAGCGCATCTCATCCTTGGAATGATGGTTTGAAGTTTGTTTTGTTGTAAGCTATTGTTAGCTGGAAGTGCCAGATGGTTGGTTTTGATGTTGGAAGTTGGAACTTTTGTTAAATGTTTTTGGTTTATTGGTGTTGGAGTACTTGCGTCATTTGTTAGTGGTTGATTTGTAATTTTGCAAACCTTAAATTCTATCAGATCAAAACCCTTATATATGCCATATCTATATGTTTTTGATTGCTTGTATTCTCTTGTCTCTCGCTATTGTGATTGTTCAACTTCAGGATTGCTTAAAATTGTGCCAAAACAGAGGTAAGCATATATAAATGCACATGGTGTTTGTGCAACTTGAACTCTTTGATTCTTTCAAGCACAAATAAGAGTTAAATGTGCTTTCCTGGTATTTGAAACATGTATTCTTTTGTATTTCTCAATTGTTCAAATTGCTTAACTAAAGGTGTGCCAAAACAGAGGTAAGCATATATACATGCGCATGATATTGAGCACCTTCAACTGTTCGATTCTTTTCAACACAAATAAGGGTTACATACTTTTTTATGTGCTTTTCTGGTTTTTGAAACAAGCACAATTCTTGATCAAGTTCCTGATCCAAACTCAGTATAGCCAGTTTTGTGTTTTGCAAGACACATTGTACAAAGATAGATGACGCCTTAAAATTTTGGAAAATTGAAGAACAAATGAAGTTCCCTTGGCTTATTAATGAAAAATTATAGACACTTTGCTAGCGCTAAAATATACCGCAAGTCTCCTAAATTTCCCTTTTAGCAATATTTTTCTCATAAAAATATAGAAAAGGAAGCAACTCATATATATTTAATACCTGGGAGTTTAGTATAACCAAGAAATGCCTCCATTTCCTAAACCACTCATGCCGAATTAATTCCGAAGAAATCATGCGTCTCCATGCATTCTTCACAATATCTGATGATCATGGAAATAATCTATAAGAATATCATCGTTTATGTTAACCGGAGATGGATTGACGTACTGGATTTGAGCTTTTCTCTTTGGTGAGTTTTTCCATTTCAGTAAGCTAACATGCCTATTAATAGTTATTAAGAAGCACACAGAAACTTTCAATCCACTGGTTTTCAAGCTCATTGGAATTGGACGCCCACTGAAATTCGAAATGGCAGCCTCGAAAAAAAACGCTCGCAGTTTTTCAGGTATTGTGTTTGACCTCGAAAAGAAAATGCGCGGTTTTTAGAAATGGTATTTTACTAAGTTATTAACTCCTATTTTAACAAAGGAATAAAAAAAAAGGTCTGAATAAAGGAATGCTTTAATTCGTCTAGTGTAATTCCGTCCAGGTTTTATGTGTTTCTTTGTATGCGCAGCAAGTGTGGGTGAATCGTGTTTAATGAATTTGTACATGGTTTCCTCTTTCTTTATACAACAAAGAGTGAAATATGCAATGGACATTATCTAGATATGGTTTTTTGCGATAATGAGAAATAAGGTTTATCCTGGCATTGTATTTTTCATAGAATTTTCTCATTGCTAAACGAGAAGCTAGTAAAAATTTACATGTAGATTTGGACAATTCAGATGAATAATTTCATTCTTTGATAGAAAAAATTATCAGTTTATATCATATGTAATTTTTCTGATAAGTCATTAAGTTTGAGAAATAAGGTCGTACTAATTATTAAATATCAGAGGAATTTCAATATATTTTGTGCACATGGTGAAATATTTTTTTGTATGAAAAAGTATTGATCAATACTTAAAATTTGGTTGGAACTGTTGTAATCATATTTGAATTTGATTCTTACCAGATATCACAAATATAGAACGTGCATGATAAGGCAAAGTACATCACATAAGTGGGCATTTTGGCCAATTGCAGCAAACAACTCCAATCCCTTTCAGTTCTGAAGAAAGATATGTGTTAGAGTGGTTGAAAATTAAAACAAACTAGAGGATAACAAGCAACTGAGCAATGATAGTTTGAATTACAATGAATTCTATTTTAATGCGAAGAATTAGAAAAGGGTAAAAAGGCCCTCAAAAAAAGAAAAGGGTAAAAATGGAATGGATAAAACAAAATCAGTTTTCCTAGTACCCTGATTCACAGTTCTATTGACTTGAGTAGATGTTTTCCTCTTTCCTTTTGCTTATAGAAAAATAAAATATAATCACCCAATGCAGCAGAACTACGCAGAAGAAAATCAGCATTTTAAACATTCTACGAAACTCAATTATGGTTAATTGGTTATAGCCGAACATTACCACCAGAACTATTATTAGTTAAAGCCCCACTTCTTTTGACTGAATATAGTGACGAAAACTACTTTTGTTTCATCGTCTAATGAAATGTATACAAATGGTAATCGTAGAGTATATCACTTAAGTTATGGAAATTGACAGTACAATTACAATAGAGTTGAGTTCTTACTATACATTTGTAGATGCGTGTCATGATCGTTTAAATTTGAAGTTCATGTTATATCAAATTTATGTCCAACCATTTTTTATTGGCTGGAAACTCGATCGGACAGAACTAACAACGTTTTTATTATCAATGAAAATAAATGGAATCACTGCTTGGTGAGTTCCGTCTTTAATCGCACATAAAATAACATTTATTTACACTTCCTATTTGTATTGGCAATTTGGCATGCGATAAAGCCCAAAAATCACCTTGTACTCCAAACTAAAATGATGCCCAAAACTCCGCACCTTTTCAGCTTCTTTTCAATAATAATAAACCTGCCACATAAAGTTCTTCAGCAAACCCGTATCAGAAAACCAGAGTCCCTCAGCACCGAAGGAAACATTAATAGCCCTCTAATCTAATCTAATGACCCCATAAAATGACCAGAAAATGAACAAAACCCCCTCCCTCTATTGACATCATAATCCATCAAAAGATGACCCCATCCATGGCGAGATTACTCTTGATTTTCTCTATTTTCTCCTCTCTCTTCCTTCTCTCTCTCGCTGGACACTCGAGCGACCTCGAAACAAAACCTGAACCTCAGATTGAACATGCCGAATGCTCCGAGAGTGAAGGGGTGGCGGAGTCGGATCCGGGTATGATAACTTCGGAGGTAATTGGATTGCAACTGAGAGAAGATGAAGAGAAGACGGACGAGGAGGTCGTGATGAAGAAGAGGGATAAGAGGGTCGACGAATCGGATTCTGATTCCGATTCGGACTCGGAGTCGGACTCGGATTCGGACTCTGATTCTGATTCTGATTCGGATTCTGATTCGGACTCGGATGATGAAAGTGGAAAAGAAATAGAGGAAGAAGAGAGAGATAAAAAGAGGGAAGAAAGGATTTTGGAGGAGGTTTGTGAAGTGGATCAACATCTTTGATTAAATCACGACCGTCTGTTTGATGCAAGCAGCAAGCTGTACAATGTTTTAGTGATGTGTGCTTACAAAAGATTGGCGTATTATCGAAATATATTGCAACTTTGGTACATAGAAAATCTGCAAAAGTGCTCTTCGCTTTTTTCTTTTTTTTTCTTTTTTTTTTCTTTTTCTACAATGCACACCTTGTTTTGCCGTAATTAAAAAAAAAATTCCATCAGCTATATCATTTATATATCTATAATCTTTGCCATGTAATGCCAACGAGAATGAACAGTGAATGAACAGTAAATGAACAGTGTTTTTGTCAATTTTAAACCGTTCGATGTACATCTAAAGAATGCTACTCGACCACAACAAAGAATCCCTATGTCTGCGTAGTCCCATAGTGGCGGGTCATATTCCATTGAAAGAAGACCCGGTTATAAAGCCATACAAAATTATCCTCTGCCGAGGCAATAAAGATCGTCCTTCCATGCCATGGGCCAGCACCGCTGAATGTTTTAATATTTTTTCCCACGAGCTAGGTTCATCCGGTTTGGTATAGACCTTATTAATAAATTGTTTGACAATTCATGTTATTGTGTGGTGTGGCCGTGTGGGTTCAGGTTCACTCACATAGTCACATTTATCTATGGTCACCGTCTACGAGAAAAAAAGGAGACGTCTTCTATCATCCCATCTTTTCTTTATGTTCTCTGAACGAGAAAGAGGGGACGCAGATTTTTGTTTCCTTTTTCAAATTTCAGCCTATTGAGAGTTCATTTCCAGTGATAGACTTAGGAGTAGTGCTCTTCTCCGTCCGAGCAACTCAGAGGCATCTACTTTGGCTAGGTTTTTTCAAGCTTTCATCATGGGGTCTGACGAAGAACTTCGAATCACTCTCGAATCGAGTAGGTTCACCTGCCGCCTGCTTTTTTTTTTTTTTTTTTGCAAAGTATTTATTGGATTCGTCAAATTTTTGGTGACATAATTGAGACAATTATTGTGGAAGTATGTTAATAACATCCAATGAAAGAAAAATCTCAATTAAATTCAAATTTGTTTGGTACTTTGGTATAATTGTAATGTGTACTTGATATTTGCTTAGAACGAATTCTTTAAACTTTTGGCTATTGGCACCAGTCCATCAGCTTGCTTATTTACTGGTATTAAACAAGAATTAATTTATAAAATTCTAAAACTTGAGGATAAATTGAATTAATGATGATTAGGAGATGACAAAAGGAATTTTCTTTGATCGAGCTTCAGATTTTGAGGGTTTAGAAACTATAAATCAATGGTATAAAGTTGAATCCCAATTTGGAGAACTATCTTTTTATGCTGAGAAAGTTTGAATATGCGATATCATTGCTTTATTTTTTTTATTTTTTTTATGGTGTTATTATTTTAATATGGTGTCTTTTCTTTTTTGAATCCTCTCGCCCCTGAAATCATAGGATTTGTCTCCTATTTTAAGTCTTGAGCTGTTATAAAATGATCAGTAGATCCTTTCAGTAACAAAGGATATCCAAATTTGAGTGGTTGATTGTGAGATAAGTAGTCAATTTTTATTATATTCAGCTGCATTCCTTATGGTAATGGTACTGACATTGACACATTTTTTAAAAAAAGTGATGGTTGATAATACAGTGACATCCATATCCATGTATAAGTGAACTAATGCAATAAAAAAGAATAGTTTATGGTTTGATTTAAACTTTAAAGGTACATAAAGAAGAGACCATATACACAAGCTTAAGACAAGACATACTATGGCCATTCTGAATGGGTCCAGAATCATTTACAACTAATGTTGTTGTTCTCAAAATAGAATAAGGTTCTGATGATTTTGCTGGAGAAGACGGGGTCTTTCATACAAAATGATTTGGATTTTCATCGAAGTTTTATTTGAGCAATTTTGAGATTTGCCTTTTACTGCTGTAAGTCTTGGTCATATAGTATTTTTATAATTACTTTCTCTAATTTAATATACTAAATCGTTGTTACTGTTATTTAGAATGTACCATCAGCTGCTATTTTGCATAATTAGCTAACTTAAACTAATAGAGCAGTGCTTCACAATGGAGAAAAAGTAGTTCTCAGCTTTTGTGTCTAGAAAAACTATCTGATATTAATTTGAGTAAGAATGTAAGATGATATTTTCCTGTTCCTATAAGTCAACTTATTTACTATATTTTCATAAGTAGTATACACTTTGAATAAAGAAGTTCGGTTCATATGTAATTTTTATACCTTATGAAATATAAAGTTAGTAGCAGAATACCTTTGAGAGGCTGGATTTGGATTTATGATCGATGCTAAAACTGATAATTCTTACCAATTTTGTGCAGTGGAAAATAAATTTGTTCAAATATATTTGTTTATGTCTCAGATTATATTTACTATGGATCTAAGTTTTAGATGGTTTCGTTACTTTTCCAAATGAATTTCTTCACATAATTTTTGCCATTCATGTCCCGGTTCGACATTGTTTTGACAATTTTTCTAAATTATATTATATTTTAACTTGTAATTTCTGTTATCTTTTTACTCTATCTTTTTTTCGAAGGCTATTTTTTACTCTATATCAAGAAATTGTTTACATCAATTAAGGTAGTAAGAATTAAGGTACCTTTAGAAGAGATTTTTGGTGTGGTTTTATTTTGTTAATTTATTACTTCTTTATTTCTATTATATATTTTCTATGGATTTAACTTACTATTGTATTCAGTGTTTCAATGCCACATGTTTCATACTATTCATACTAATTATGCATCAGAAGCACAGTCATTCTATTTTCTATTAATTTGTTTGTGTTGGTGTCAACATCATATATTAATTTTGAGGCTTAATAAATGATATTAGCAATCCCATTATTACGAAAGTTCTCTCACAAACAAGAGGTATATTCAGTAGGAAAACTTTATTAGAAATATTGATTACAAAAGATTGTATGAGTTTGTTGTTTATGAAGATGGATATTGTTGGTGCAGTAGTCTGATTTGCGAATAGGCATTGTCGTGTTCTACTAATATGCTCAGATTTCAGTTAGGATTCAAGTTGTATGTCAAGAGTTTGGACAAAAGTATATTTAAAAATATATTGAAATTTACCGTCCTCTTGCACTGGGAAATCTGTTGCATCTAACGTTAGAATCATGCAATGCAAGAGGCCGGGTTAATTAATGCATCATCTTAATTTTTGGTTGGTTTCGTTGTTCCTACTTTCTTCAAATTTCTAATTTTGTCTATTTTTTTTCCAATAATTGAATTTTAGGCTGCCAAGGTTGGTGTGTGATAAGTGGAATAGTGCATTGTCAGAGTGGATCACTTTCTCTGCAAATTTGCTGACAAGGATCTTTGCCACTATGATGTGGAATTTCTTTCACTTTTGGTCAATAACACTACTACTAATTAGGCTTTCGCTTATCACTACAATATTTTTATTTTTGTTGCAGGTAAGATTTATAATATTTACATGCATGAGCCAAAAAAAAATGTAATGAAGCTTGCTTCCTTTCTAAGCTTTCATATTAAGTAGAAACATGTATACAATTTTAAAGCAAGAAGGAAGTTTTTGCCTCCAGGGGTAAATTCGAATTTTTCCCTTTTTTGTCTGAAGTTTTTATCCATGGATGATACATTTTCAATTTAGGATTATAGATTGTTCACATGCCTAAATTGTGCAACTTTCGGTTGGAGGGTGGCATAAAATGTGTCATCTTTTGCAATTGTATAATGGATTACAATCTCATTTCCCCATCGAGAGCTGCTTTGTAAAAGTTTGATGATGTGTCTTTATTCTGCTTATACATGAACGTAACAATTATCTGATCAATGATACTTTTCTTTCCAATTCATCAGTTTTTTTCCAGATACGTAACTTATTTAGGGTAATTTTCACATTTATGGTATTCATCTTAATAGAATAGAGTATTTTAGATCTATGCATGCCTTCATGGTTTTGTTGTAAGCTCAAAAAAATCATCTAATTTCTATTTTTATTTTTTCACTTCTCTATGTAACGACGGATTGGGGAGTTACATGTCTGGAATTGGCAACAAGATAGCATATGTTCTTTAATAGGTTGCTCTTTCTTTGTTCTTTTTCAAATTTCCATTCCATTCCGTTTTAGCTGAGAAATTGATAAATTTTATCTGGGTTCATTATTATACTTTTGCTTCTAAATATATTAACACATCTCTAGATACTGAGTTACAATTTGTATATTATTATTTGATATTGCTGGTTGTTTGAGTAATTGTGCAAGTATTTCTATCCTTTCTTTAAATTAGGATGATGTAGCTCTCTTATCTATTTTAGGCAAATATTCAAAGGATGATTTTTTTTTTAACTTAAAGTTCTCCTCAAGGGAACACCTGCTTCATTAAGCCACAAAGTTAAAATATTACACAATTAACAAAACAACATCCAACAAGCAAAGTAGTATCCAAAACATAGCAACAAAAAACGAAAATAGACGGATCTCCCGAGAGAAACCAACCCTAAATCCCAAAATAGAGCTTAGAAGAGAAGAGGTTAGCTCCAGTTGTCTAATCCGATTTGCTTGTAATATGTCTATCCCTCAAGTTCTCCAAATCTCTGAACTTCCCATTTGAAAGAGATGTAAATCATTAAAAACTATACCTAAAGAGGAGTTGCCTATACTATCTTGAATTCAACGGATGATAAAAGTGGTAGACACCTAGACCTCTGAAAGGAGCATTAAGAATCAAGGAGGTCAGCCATGTGTAGCTATTAGTCTATTATATATCATGTCATTATTCCCCGCTTCCTTTCAATTGGATTTTACAAGCTTTACTTTATCAATTGTAATTGATGATTAAGTTTATTTATTATAATAATTATTATTTTTTGCTATTTTTATGAATACGATAATATACCTTTGCATGCATATGAGAAAAGTATTGTGTGATATATATGTATGTGAGAAGTACCGTTCTAATTACTGTTCAAATAGTTCGACAGAGATAGCTTCTACATCGTCTTCTCACCAGACTCACACCAATTGAATACCTCACATAAATGATTTTTACATCTCTGTTTCTCTCTTGCTTAATGAAATTAAAATTAGAACTTTTATTTGTACCCAACTATAGGTAAAATGTGACTCTTTACTGTTATTTTGTCGAAGTATAAAAGGTATGAGGTAGATATTTAACCAGTTTTGATCTAAAATTTTGGATTATAGAGATTATCATCTTTACTAGGAGAGGTAAGAAACGTGTAGCTTGATTTGTTCTGTGTTAGTAGATAACCTGAAAATAAGAATTGCAATGCAAACTTATAATACAAAGTGAGTATCGGTAATAAATGCAGTATTTGACGTGCAGCTTATGATTTTTTTTTTTACTTATCCCAATTCTTTTAAACCTAATTATTCAGTAAACTTTCCTTAATGAAGACAACAAAAGGATTAATCCCAAATTTTTTCTGAGTAATTTGTTCCGGCGGAGCCGGAGTGGGTCCATCTAGTGTATGTATAATACAGTCCACATAATTTGATTGCAAGTAGCCCAATACTATTTTAATAAATTTTTTTTTGTTTTTTTTTCTTTATAGTCATCTATTTATTCTGGAACAAACTTCCAAGGAAAATAAAAAAAGAAAAAAGAAAACTTGCAAGCACATTGAGTCATTCACTCTGTCAAGTGTGTGGTTATCAGCGATCGCACATAGATAATTATTTTGCATAAATTTCATATCTTATTATACGCCAAGATAGTAAAGGTATAGTGTTGTTATGTAATAACTTAAAACTGAAATGAAATGAGAGAATCGCAAAATAAGTGCAAAAGGTCACCGGAGAAACGCCTGCATTTGCGACCACTTCACCCACCAACATACTTATTCGCTTATGAGTTATGACAACTATACATTATAGTTAATTAGTTTGCATGTTTTGGTGTTATTATTCATTACTAAGTAGAACAAAAGTTATGCTTTCCAATTGCATTACGGGAATGATAAGGATCATTCCCAAAATCCATCATCCCCGTCATCTCCAGTAATCTCTTTCTATTTTTGGAAATCATCCCTCTCAAGAGTTTTCTTTTTCTAGAAATCCGACACTCTTCCTCCTGGGTACGCTATTTCCCCCCCCCCCCCCTCTCCCTCCCCCCTGCGTACGCTGTCCGTCCCCCCACCCCTCCCCCTCCCCCTCCCTCACACTTCATAACTAGATAATTGTTGAAGTTAATATCGTAATTGTTGAAATTAAATAGATAATTGTTGGAATTAATATCGTAAATGTTGAAGTTAATATATTTAAATGTTGAAGGTAATATTGTAACGGTTAAAATTAATAACAGAAAGATAAACCTTGGTTTTATTTCACCTCTGCAACAAGTTTAGTATAACAGTTATATATATTAACTTCAACAGTTACGAACTTACGATATTAACTTCAACATTTTAAATATATTAACTTCAACAGTTATGAAGTGTGTAGGAGGAAGGGAAAGGGTGCAAGGGGGGAACGGTGTATGTGGGAGTGAGGAGGGGGAGGGGAGGACAGCGTACGTGGAAGGGAGGAGGGGGGAGAGGGGACAGCGTACGCGTGAGGAGAGAGGAGTTAGTTGCATCATACGCGTGAGGTGACGGGGATGATAGAATCTTAGATGATCCTAAACAATTCCGATTGCATTATTACTTCCCATTATTTGCGCTTCCTCCTTGGTTAGCATCCAAATAATTAATCCCATTTTGGCTATTTCCGAAAAATACTTCCATAATGATTTAAATATTACTTATGACCAGCAGTAAATTGCGTCAATAATTCCCCCATGTTGATTTGATTACATGACGAATTCTCGTATCCACTTCCTACTTGGGGAAATTTAAGGTTGCTCTATTTTCTCTGTTTTGCCAAACAGCTCAAACTAAGCAGGCATTGACATCTCTTCTTTCTTATTTATTTATTTATTTATTTATTATTATTATTATTATTATTTTACCGACGACAAGGAGAGTGCATGAGTTAAAATTGAAACTTTTTATCTTTAGAGAAACTTCATAGTTATTTTTCCTTCGAGAAGGAAATCCAGTAGTTACAAAACTTGATGTACCTAGATGATCAAAACCTTTTAACCACAAATAATGTAAATTTCAAATAATAAGCCCTTGATTTTATTATACTTGTAATCGATAATTCAACTAAGTGAGATGACAGCTAAGCTGTCTCACTATCATGTTAAATAATGACAGCACACAAGTATAATTGAAAATTCCATGAATCAAAATCAAAATTAATTAAACAAAAGAACCCTAGGACCTGAATTCATAATCCCCAGCTTGAGTTTGGGCCCGGAAGCCCTTGTACGGGTTAGCGGGCATGTTTTTGACGTCCAGCTTGTCTATCTGCAAGCCTGACATGGCAATCCCCATTATCTTGAATCTAACTTGGAAGGTGGGGGCCACATGCAACCGGTCAAGACCAGGCTCCAGTACCAAATTTCCTGACAGGGAAGGCAATTTGTCTTTTGGAATTTGACCAATTGACCATCTGCAAGTCTACGAATTATCAAAAGTAAGACGACATGATAAAAATTAAACAGAATGGTAGATTACTGGTATGTACATCTCTTCATATTAGGAATGTTATAATTGTGGCCTCATCCAGCCTTCTGTACTGCCAGGATCAGTATGTAGTTATGTACCAGCCTTCCGCAATTAATTTCATAACTTAATTCTGCAGTTAAAAAGGTAAAACTTGATAGAATGATGTATAACATTATTACCCAACGGCTAGCAATATGTTCCACTGCACTTCCATATCATACTGACATGGTTCAGTACCAGTATGTACTGGTCAGGTTTGAAATTCTACTAAATGATCAAATCATAAATGGGTTTGTAGGAAAGCCAACCTTATCAGCTAGAATGTCCACAGTGCCATGATTAGAAGTCAGATCAGCTGATGTGATGCAAGGTGGCAACTGAAACTCCACAATTATGGAGTCGATAGTCTTCCCAGGATCATTTCTGACTCCTACCAAAGCAGAAATCCGGCAATTCCCAGAATCAGATGTCAATTGCGGCTTCACATATATTGGTATCTTCTTTAGTTCCTTTACCCTGATGATAAAAATGAATTAAGAAAAATGGGACTCAGATTATTGTCAACAAGTGTAAGATGTATGGAAAACACAATTAACTCCCCTTAGAGGAAGTATACCAGTAAAAAAGCTTACAAAAAATTTTATAATATTTTGGAAGTCCTTTAGCTAAGTGCAGCATTATTTTCTCCAGTTGCGTTGTGCTATGCATGCTTTAATGCTAAGATACAGATTCCCTTACAAGAAAACGAGGCCGAGATCAAGAAGGTACATGCATACACACACACTCAAAGGGAAAGGAGTGTGAAGCATTGAACGAGAAACTTTCTGTAATGTCTGCTACAAATCATAGCTCTTAGCACAATAACAGTGCAAGTCTTCTAACACAGTAAAGATCAAGTAAAACAGAATTGAACTCATATCGTACAAATTGATTTCCTCATTAGACCAAAAAGTTCCTCAATTTTGAACCATTGACTCCAATAAGAAAGTAATCCTCAATGCAATCAAATTTGACATCAATTTAAACCGTCTAATGTAACATTCAACAAATGATATGATTAGAAAGAAAGAGATAACTGGATTTCATTTGTAATAGAAAAGACGAAACCTGTAGGTCATGAGCTTGAAGTGGCCATCAGGAGGGACAAAAGATAAAACCTGACTTGATTCCCACGGCCTGAATCGGACACATGGGTGGAACCTGACATCATTCAGCAGCGATGGATTTGTAAATGAGAGGGTCAAATCAGGGAATCCTGGCAGGCTTGAATTAACCTGTATTTCACCATACACTTGGCACCTCCTCAAGTTACCATCCCTGCATCATACGGCAATAAGAAGCATCATACCACTACACCAATATTCATTAAAAAAAAATGAGAAAGAAATAGTAGAGAAGACGGACCGGTTGACAGAGGCATCGAGTTGTTCAACGAGGTTGACATAGACCTCGTTGGTGGTGGTCTTGGGGTGGGTGGAACGCCAGGGGACAGTAGAGGCAGCAGCATGGGGGAGAGTGGGGCCGACAGAAGGGGAGGAATTGCCGGTGACGGCATGAAGAACCTTGGTGACAAGGTTGGGAGGGAGGACGATATCCTTGAGGAGATTGGGCTCAGTGGTAAGGGGGAAGCCATTGTCCATCATCTCATCGAGTACCTCATAGACAATGACGAAGTTGTCCTTGACAATGTCCTCGTTGAGAGTAGCACCAGCACCAGAACCAGCACAGAGATAATCGGATAAAATGTCAGCGAAGCGAGAAAGGAACTCAATGGGCAGCAAGGGAGGCAGCTCGAGCTGGGTGCAGGCGAGGAAGATGATACCATGGCGGATGAGAGGGAACAAGTAATGGGTAGGAGAGGTAACAACAGACATCTGATCATTATTACGATGGTGGTTGTATTGATGCCAGAACCAAGCACAGATGGAGCGGTCGACGTGGTGGCCAGTCGTCTGCTTCTCCACCATCACCTCTCTTCATTTCCCAATCCCAATAAAAACAAAATTGAATTGAATTGAATCCACCCATTCATCAAAATCAAAGTCAGATAGAATTGAAATTGAAATTGAAATAGAGGTAAAGAGAGAAAAGAAGGATGTGTCTTTGAAAATTACCGACCCGGAGGATTCCGAGAGGAGAAAAATGCATTGCAACTGCTGCATCTTCGATTATTCAATTTGATTCAATTTCTTTCGTTGAGTCAGTCAGTCGACAGTCGGTCCGTGATCTCTTTCTTCTTTCTTTCTTCGATTTGAGACGAGGCGAGGCTAGGCGATCTGTAGACGAGTTTGGGAGAAGGCACGGAGGGAGTGAGAGAGGATGAATTGATAGAGGCCGGAGGCGAAGATGCAAGACTGCTAACTGGCGGGTTAGGGAATCATGAGCTCTGCAGAACTAAGGGGAGAACTTGGATCCAATTAGTTGGATATCAATCTAATGGTGCGGACGGAAAAAACAATAAAATCGCACTTCCCAGCCCTGCTCGACAGACTGCCCTTTTCCCCAATTCCTTTCAATCGAATTTCCGTCAGAATCTCTCTGCAAGGTAATCACATCAATGAGTAAAGGATTATGTACCTAACTGCAAAATTGAATTGGCGGCAAAACCTGCTGGTTTCTTTCTTAAACGTGCTAGGCCACTAGCTAAGAATCAAGGTCATCTAGGCGTTTTGTCTAGAAGATTCTCATGAATTCACTTTATGGTACCTTCGGTATTAATCCCAGAAGCACGGTCACAGAGATATGTGATCAAAAGGAGTTGCTTATAACACCAGGCTTTGCCTCATACATATTATGGAATTGTGCAGTAACCTGTATGTTCAAAATGAGTAAATCCAAAGTTAGCAAACTGTAGTGGAATTGAATTGTCAGTAAACTGTTTCTGTCAAAATTAATTGAAGTAGTGGAACGGTGATTTAAGAGTAAATCAGCAGCGTTTGTATGCTAATTTAAGAAAAAATTGAATTGTCAGTAAACTGTATCGTCCATTTTTCCTCAATTGTGAGGTCACAAAAGAGTAGAGGGGGTACTTCTCTTTTAGATTAGAAAGATCCACCACCACTTTTATGCACTTATAATGAAGTATGAAGAGAAACGATAGCAATGAAGCAAATTTCTCGTGTATCATGATTCGTGAGCAGCATATGCTTCACCTTTGTGTTTTGCGCAGCATTGGCATCATATCAAATTTTGAAAGAGAAGGTACAACAGACCTTTGAGTCAATAATCACAGGAAGAGAACAAACTTACCAAGTCGAACTCGATTTACGAAATCGAAGCCGTCGGAAGTTGGCTAGGGATTAGATGGCTACTGCTCTCTCGCTTTCTCTTTCTTTCTATTTCTCTCTCAATCTAGGTTTTTTTTCGGAGGAGACTTGCGAGGATACTGTTTTTTTTTATTATTATTTTAATAAATGGAATCGGGGAAGAATGCAGTCTCTCGCGCCTTTAGATCTATATCTAACGGATGGGTACGTTTTTTAGGTCTGCAGCAGAGGATATGATTCCGACAGGTTAGTGCCAAATAAATATTAGTGCACTGCAGTGATTCTCAACTCTCAAGAACCGTTTGATAAAATTTCGCCGATTGAAATTTACGTATCGTATGTAGGGATGAAAACTGACCGGATACGGATGGGACAGTGGTCAAATTATATCCGCATCTATATTTTTTTTCGGATACGAATACGAATACAGATATGTTCGGATACGGATACGGTTTGAATGTTAAACAGATACGAATACGAATTTAATATTGTCGGATACGAATACGAATACAAATATATTTCAGATAATTTAGCAAATATCTGTAAATTAACAAACAAATAGAAATAAACTAAAGTAGCAAAATTATAATCTCGTTATAATATTTTATCAAAAGCAATATGAAATATGTATAACATAAATTAATAATATTATTATTAACATTAAACATTATTTATTATCTCTATTAATTGTACCATATAATCCGTAATAAAAATTGACTAACATTAATCATTATTTATTATCTCTAGATACTCGAACCAGTATATATATATATATATATATATATATATATATATATATATATATATATATATATATATATATATATATATATATATATATAGAGTTTAGCTACGGTGAGTCGCGACTCACGGACCCTCCGGTGAGTCGCGACCAAAACTCCTAGATCTAGATAAAAATGACCGATCCAAACCGTCCAATATGATCTCCCTATTGAAATCTCCGTGCAAGTCAAATTTTTTATTTTTTCGAAATTTTTAAGTATTTTTTTCGGATTTTTAAAAACTGATGTTTTTGAATGGTTCAGAACCAATTAGATTAACGATTTTCTAAAATTTCAAAAAAATACTTAAAATTTTCGAAAAAATGAAAAATTTGGTCTACATGGAGATTTCAATAGGGAGATCATATTGAACGGTTTGGATCGGTCATTTTGATCTAGATCTAGGAGTTTTGGTCGCGACTCACCGAAGGGTCCGTGAGTCGCGACTCACCGTAGCTAAACTCTATATATATATATATACATAACACTATGGAAATTGATTACTGTCATCTGCAGTTTTTAACGAAATCGACCGTTTTCGTGGTCGTTTTAGACGTTATGCAGCCATACATAGGGGTGCATAACGTGGAAAACGACCACGCAAGTGGTCATTTTCGTTAACCGTTGCATTGATGCACGAAATTTTTATACTTATTGCATTGACTGTTGCATCCGTTTAACGCATGTTGCGTTGATTGTTTCGTTGATGGGAACGATCAAAACGGTTATAACCGTCTTTGACTACCTAACTATTTTGCATTTTATTAAGATGTAAGAAAATAAATTATTCTGCATTTTGTATGAAACAGAGATAAAGAAATGACAGGTTAGGTCACGCGGGAAAGGGAGAGGAGGCACTATAATCACCTCTTGCTCTCGACGGCGATTGTACTCGGTGGTGCAGAGGCGAGAGATATAGATGTAACTGTGTTCGGCGGAGAAATGACGGAGCGACGTTGCAGAAATCTAATTTTACTCATTTCTTCCTCGATCTCTCTGCTGAGGTCCTCTGCAATCTAATAATAAAACCATAAAAAAAAATTTTAGACGAAATGCGCGAAATAAACGACCACGAAACCTACCAATTTCACTAATCGTTCCGTTCTGAGACGAAACAATATTTCTATTTACGTTGGTTGTTCCGTTCCTTAAACGAAACTGAAATCCTTATCCGTTATCGTTCAGTTCCGGACGAAATGAAACGAAAGAACGATTGAAACGGCTACCGTTTTCAGCCCTAGCCATACACAAAGATGTTGTATTGTGCAGTGGCATGGGCTGTCGCTTAATAATTGGCCCATTGGGCTCGATTCCTAGAGGCAAAGGGGAAATTCGGATATCTGCGTTGTACATTTTTTAGGATCCAAATATTTATCCTTTATCTGCGTCCATTTGCATTCTCATATTCGTATACATTTAAAAATATGCGTAGCAGCCGCATCCGCATCCGAACGGATTCAGATATAAATATCCGGATTCATTATTTTTCAGATACGGATGCAGATTGGATCGGAATTTATCCGATCTGTTTTCAACCCTAATTCGTATGGATCCAATATTAATCACGCAATCCAATATTGATTGGACAGTTCGGATGAACCATACCGTGCAGAGGACATTGTTTCAAGAGGGGTGTCGGTGAGAGATCAATCAATATCACGATTTCGTTTCTTAAAAAATATTAGAATATTATTGACTATTGCAAAAAATTGTTTGGTGTTGAAGGGATATTTGGTATCTTCTAATGCAAATTTTTAATTGGGAAGCACTAATTTGTCCAACGAAAATATAGCGAATCTGAATAAACCGTTTACTGAATTAGAGATTAAAGAAATTTTGTTTGCTTCAACCCAAGTCTTTTGATTTTTTTTTATATTACACACAACATTCTCAAACTCGTTCTTCAATGAGGCTCTATTTGGATGGTGTGTGAATAAGATGAATAAGAGAAGAAGTGAAAAAAAGTATTGAAAAATATGTAAATTTGTGAAGAGTTTGGATTGTTTATAATAAATTTATTCTCTTATTCCCTTATTCTCTTATTCCCACACCTCATCCAAACGGAACCAAAAGGAAGTATCTTCTTCATAATTCGAACATCAGCATGCGGCTTGCCATTTCTCTTGAGTTGATTCACCACGGTTTGCACTTTTCTTATGTACTCGGACACACCTTCCGTCTCCTTCATTTCGAAGACCTCAAATGTACCTCGAATTGTCTGCAACCTCACTTGCTTCACTCAATCAGCGTCTTTATACGTCTTCTCGAGCATATTCCACGCCTCATGTGAAGATGTCACACCGACAATCTTCTCAAAATCCGACTCATCAACCGCTTGATAATAAGATGATGGAAAGAATGGTTTTGTCCTTCTTGTGATTCTCCTTCAATATTCTTGCTTGAGCAACCGTTAGCATCATCGTCTCGGCGTGGTCATGGTTGCTATTCTCGACTATCTCACATACTTTCTTACGCACCAAGTAGAGCTCGCATTTTGATACACCAGTTGTCATAGTTGTTCTTCATAAGACATGATAGCAACATGTGCCCAAATATCAAAACACTGGTACTTGTCATCGTCTCTGATACCAATCTGATAGAATCGTTTTCTTAATATGAGGTTTAGTGGAATAAGTGGAGATAAATGAGAAACTTAAAATCTAAACTTTTTCATATAACTATCAATAACACTCTTATAGACATATTTTTTTACTTTCTTTTTCTAAGTTTTAAATTCTAAAACGCTCTTATATTGTTTATATAAGTCAAACATCAACTATCTAATTAAATGATTAATTAAGTGACATAGTCTTTAGACAGTAATGACATTCAAATTTCTAAACATAATTATTATCTTAGAAGCTCTAAATATTTGACCATGCAAACATAATTAAGTTTATAATTACAACAGAAATAATATGCGCATTACTTCCTTCAACTTCTTGGTTGCCCCTGATCGTGATATATGGCATTCGTGTTCTGATCTCCACTTAATTAAATTACAGTGCATGATCATATAGGAGGCCATATAACTAGGACTGAGTGTGTCCTACCGAAACAAGATGTGACAGTGTAATTGAGAGCAAAACGAAATGGTGAATTAAGATGTGACAGTGTTCAGGAGATGCATATTAATTAAAATAAAAATAGAAATCAACATAATATATTGAGAGCAAAACGAAATGGTGAATACCCGAATCAAGGAATCTGCACATTATAAGTGATTTACTTATATCTTTTTTTTTTTTTTTAAATTGTGCCCTTAGGCTGGTGATTTACTTATATCTGGCACTTCAAAAACGTTGATCTGAAACAGTTCATTTTTCAAATAGCAATGGAATTATAGTCAGCATCCAACAAAATTAAAACATTAATTCATCATGCTAATGGATACTTAGTACAACGTTGCCTAAAAGTGTACTGCACGTTTGCTGTTATTGTCAAATAATGCATCAAGGGGTATTCTAAAAGTCAACCAAAATAGAACTTACAAACAAAATAGATAAAATTAGTATTAATGTCTTACAACTGAAATAGAAATTACAACCAAAATAGATATATAATTTTCTAATATTCCAACTTTGCTTATATCCACAAAAAAGGGATATTACCCAACCTACAACCAAAATATTCAGAAAAAAGTGGATACATCTTACAACTATCACTATGTATCGATACTAAGCACTCTTACCATTATTAAGAATTTTCAGAAGGATTCTCTTGCGTGGCTGACTTGAACACCCAAAAAAACTCCTAACTTAACTGGATTCAGTGAGATAGACATATGCATCATTTTTAACTTCTTCATGAAGCTGTAATTCTTCCGGTCTTCCAGATAAGCCCATATCTCGTTCTCTGCAATTTGGAGCCTTTGATTACTCTTGACCAATTCAGTAGTTGACCTTTTCATTGCATCAACAACAGATTTGAAAGATTCCTTAAAGTTGGCAGACTCGTCATCCTTTATTTTGTTGGTGTTTTGCTTCTTTTTGGAAGAGCTTTCTTCTTCAACCGTCTTATTAATCAATAGTGATTCAGGATTAATATCATATTATCATGTCCACATAGACTAGCTCGATTTTGCGAAACTGGAAAGTCCATGTTTTTAGTTTCGGGCTTTCGGCTGCTTGTACTTCAATTTTCTTCATTATTCAATCGACCAA
This sequence comes from Rhynchospora pubera, assembly GCA_028095005.1. NCBI lineage: Eukaryota > Viridiplantae > Streptophyta > Magnoliopsida > Poales > Cyperaceae > Rhynchospora > Rhynchospora pubera. The sequence continues at coordinate 13,338 of JAMFTS010000070.1, read as the reverse complement.
TCCTTTCTCTTACTTTAGCTGAAGTTTTAGTATCTTCTAAGAGTGCCACGATCAATGCCAAACAAAAATGCCAGCTTGTTGTAATCGCGTACCAGTTTGTGTACTAGAGTACCAGAATTTGAAGACTATGCCAACACACAACTATATTACAATCCCCACCTGTTCTATCAAAATCACAGCTGTAATATATAGATCAAATAGAAGACTGTAATGCCCTTATAGTTTACTAGTCACTAACAATTACCATCTGATATAGATGCTATCTTTAGCACTGATCTTTAACTAATAACTGTTGCTAAAAATCGATTAAAATAATAAAAAAAGTAAACTTGTTTTTAACAACTAGTCTTTAACAACAGTTGTTTATATACTTTAAATACCCCATTGCCTGCTCCCAACCGGCCGATATTAAATATATTTATTTAACCGCTGCTAAAAATAAAAAATGTGGTAGTGATTGCATAATTCAATTAACATTTTCCAAAACTTTAGGCTTAGCACACTGAGTTCCACGTAAAACCACTAATACATTTTTGAACATATCGAGAGAGGTCTAAAACCTCTCGTCCTCTCTTAATGAACTTAATTTGGACCTAAAATTAAGTACCCCGACACAGTTGCCAATACTGTTTTCATGTACAAACGTATTAATTAAAACATCATCCATGTCCGAGGTCTAGGTGACTGAATCATGTTTGCCAATATTAGAATTAAGAGTATTCTTTCTATTTCCCATGAACAAACTAAAACAATAATTCACTATTATTACCAAATATAGATTCCATTATATCACTACATGATATATCAAATATACAGAAAAAAGTATATCACTACAATAGATAAAAATTAAAAAAAAAACATATTTAATTATAAATGAAGCTCAATCACATAATTCAAAGAAAGAATTACTAAAAATGAAGTCATTAGAAAAGGCATGTAAATAGATCCAATGACATAAATTAAACAAGGAATGTTACTAATTACTACTAGCCTAAAGTCAAAGTGTAATCATTCCAAATCTCATTTAAAGTTCTATCTCTAATCATTTCTCCTAACGTAGTATTATTTTCATCTTCATTTGGTCATTAGATGCTTGGGGAGTACGCGGTCTTGCATTCACCAATTTTTTATCAACTTCAGTAAGAATTTCATTGTCGGGATCACATCAAGTAAAATGTTGTGCAAGCTGAAACATATATGCTAGAATAATGAGTTTGTGTATCCTTATTATAATGTGGTAATATTACACTTCTAATTATAGAAAACGCTTCTTTAATACACTAAAAGCCCATTTTATATATTGAATTACTGATTAATTTTTTTTGAGAATTTATGTAATATGAATTTTACCCATAATCTTATTTATCTATGTATCTACAGTATATTAATTAAATCTCATGGGTGTCCAATCCCTTTTTTTGTTTTCAATTTCGACACGGCAATCTGAGCCGTTACTCTTTTTCGCTGAAATCTAATCGTCGTTTTTTCCTCTTTTTAAACCTAGCAGCGTCTCCATCCTCGCGAGCTCGATCTCCGCCTCCGCCTCCCTCGCTGATCCTCCACCTCCACCTCTAGCTTCTCCACTCTTATCCTTATCCTCCAACTCCGACACACAGCTAACTCCTCAACCTCCACCCTTATCCTTTCATCTGCGCATCTCTATGACTCTTATCTCCTCCTCTGCCAACTCCCCGCCTCACCCCCAGCCCTCCTCCGCCAACCGCTTATGCCCCTCTTCCGACATCTTCCCTCAACTAAACAGAAAACCATCGCCCCCGCCCTTCCTCCGACAACCGCCACTCTGTCCTCCTCCATCGATTAATCGTGTTCTTCAATTAGGAAATATTGGTATTCATACCACTCTCATAATCTCAATTTGGATGGTGCCTTGAAGGAATTTGAAGAAATGCTCTGGGCCGTATTCCAATTTCGATGGTACATGTGCTCTTTGCTCGACCTTCAATTAGGTCTCTACTATCAATTCTATTGTTTTTCTTTGAAATTTTTGTAAGCAATCACAATTAATTATTGTCTTTCTTTGAAATTTTTGTAAGAAATCACTATTAATTTTCAACGCAAAAATAATATGAGATACTTTTCTATTTGGTAAGATAAGTTGGTCGGTATTACATGAATCTTAATTCTCTGAGAGACAATCGTTTTATCGCCAGTGAGATTTATGCATATTATTTATCATTATTTTATCATCGCCGTTTCAACAATTATGCCAATCAAATTGATGATGATTCTATTTCAGTTGATATGCAGCTCTGAGGAAGAAATTTTGAATTTCATGGAAGGATTGAGACAGATAGGAACACTACAAGAGGAAAGGATATCTCTTTTTGCTGACAACTCATCTGGGTGGCTGAATTCTGGTCAGGGTATTTTTTTTTTCTTTTTCCTGAATTAAGTATGGGTTAGGTTACTTAGGTTATATTGACAACAAATTTTTTTGGCTACTATTACGATTTACAACCGATCAAATGGTAATAAAAAACTCAGAAAGAAAAATTACAAATATGTTCTATACCGTTTAGATATGTTGTGTATCAAATATATTTGATGCAATGTGAAATTCAATTGATCATTCATGAGCAATTTAAAAATTACAGTTTCAGTTCTATTAGCACTTGACTGGAGATTCAACAAATTCTAATTGCACCAAATCAAAATGCACAACCTCTCTTAACTGTAGAAAATATCTTCTACAATTTTACTTCGTCTATTTAAAATTTTCTTTTGTAGGTTGTCGTGTTTGTCATGCAAAGATGGTTGTTAATATTGTCGCGGCTTTTTCGTCATTCCTCGAATAATGAATGAGTTTCCTCAAGAAATTAGAACATAGCCTTAGATTCACCCCCTTAAGGTTCGATCTCTGTTCGAGTATTTCTTGACGACAAGAGAACCAAAACATGAGTCGCTTATTAAAGAAGTTTCTTGATTTAGCGGGTCCTTTCTTTCTAGTAGGCGCAAGCCCCTACTGTTAATTACCTCGTGATTGCTCACGAGAACTTCTGATTAAGAGATCTAAAGAATTATATGTAAAGGCTAGGGAAATCGTTTGATCTTATATTTATTTTGGGTTTATCTTTTTTGGCTTAAACCGGACTCAATTGATGGTACCAAACCTAATTGACGGGACCCAATTTGAGAATATTTCGATTTGCTAAAGAGTTTTCGTTCTTGAAATGGAGAGGCTTCGATTTTGACTTTGGGTTTCGTGTTTTGTCTTTTAATTTTTTTAGTTTCTCTTTGGGTTTTACCATTTTCACAATTTCCCTTTTGAAATTTCTTTTTATATTTCTAATCATGTTTATTTAAAAATGCTTGATATTCAATATATTTCCATTACTTTTGAAAATTTATTAAGAGAGTTTAATTGAGTTTTGAAATCATTTTGGAATTTTACAAAATCTATTTAATATCATTTTTGAATTTTATGAAATTTGTTTAATATTGAAAATACTTCAAAAATATAAATGACCAATAATTTGACAGATTGTTATATCAAAATATAAGTGCATTTGATTTATTTGGACTTTTAGAATTTTATGGATTCTATTATTTTTAATGAATTTTTGAAGTTTCTACTGGTTTGGTAATTTCTGATTTGTCCACGTCGGCTGAGGAAACTGAGTTGGCGCTGACTGGCGTCTGACGTGGTTTGCTGACGCTTTTAGTTCATTTTGAAATTTTGGGTTCTTGGTGTATCGAGTCACTACAATTTCAGCGACCCGCCTTAAGAGACTTCGCCATGAAGGATCCATAAGAACACGGGTTTGAACCCGTCTTCTCCGACGAGAGGTTGCTCCTTTTGTAATTTAGTCCCTGAAACTTTCCGACCAAATTACAGCGCCTCCGGTGATCATTTTTGTCAAGGTTAGGTACGTTTGAATCACAGAGAAGAGGAGAAGAGGATGGTGGGCTTCGTTTGTGTCATGGAGGCTTGTACTGCCACGTAGCACCTGAAGGATCTCGGATAGCCATTAATGGTGTTTGGAGCTCTTTGCACTCATGGATGTGCGTGGAAGACAATTACGGGATTTTTTTGGCATAGAAAAGCTAGGAGCAAGGTGAATCTGACTGAGGCATGTCGGTTTGATTTTGAACAGATTTGAATTCCGTTAGTGGGGCCCACTGAACTATCTTCTTATGCCAGTCATCACTTGGTTAGGCTCTGGAACTTGGATAAGCCATACTCATGCGCTTGTTTTAGTTTAAATCGATGGAATTTGATGTGAGAAGCAAATGGACAGAATTGCACTTTTGTTTGACTTTGTTCAACTTTCATTTTTGCATGTAAGTGTGTTTGCAGCAAATGAGTTTAGATTAATCATAGTTTTAGGTCAATTTAGGTTTGTTTTGTGTGTTCAAATCGATACAGATTATGAGACCCAGGACTTTGGCATTTGTTCCAATTTACAATTTTTATATTTAATCAATTTTGTTACTATTTTAGGATGATTTTATTTGAGTTGCTCAAAAGTATTGTAGAACCACTTGCAGAGATCCTAGCATACCATAGGAAGTATATTTCAACAGTTCAAGATCTGTGATTTTGAAAATATAATGTAAGGAATTAATATTTTTTATTTTAGAAACTGACTTTGCTGCTTCCATTAACACTTATAAAATTACACAAACTCCAGAAATGGAATAAGCTTTTCACCACTGTTCATAAGGTTATACAACTGCCTTTTTATGCAAATAAAACACCATTCTTGCATTCATTTCATTTTGTGACCAGACTTAGACTGTTAGACACATATACATATTCATTTTATTTCATGAAGGCATAAGGCATGCTTGTAATAGACAGGACCTATGTTCTTGTTTATGCACTTTAGTCCTACATTTTGAGCAAATCACAAACAAAGGGGACTGGTTAGGGTTTAACATGATTTTCACCATCTTATGTCATTTCCTTAGATCATTAACACCTTGAACATGGCAAGGCCAGAGCCACGCTCTAACACAACACCAAGTCAAGTTGAGACCACCATGAGAGACTAAAGCCATGCTAATGACCTCTCATGGCAGCCATGGTCAGATCTTATTCATGACACAAGGATACCGCATGAAGCGAAGAGCCACGCTCTAAACCTTCATGAGGCACCTTTCTTTGCACCATCCCATGGCCATGACTGATGCTACTCTGCAGACCATGGCTCATAAGAGCTATATTTCTATGACTCAAGCACACCATTGTTTGGTGGCTGAGTTGGAGGAAAGGAACAATCAAAACAGTAAATTGATACTTGAAACAGATTTATTTCGTTTGCACAGTGGAGATTACAAGCTATTTTCACTCAATTTCACCTTCCTTCTCTCTTTTACAGATGCTCGATAGATTGCCTCTCTCTAATTTGATCTCTCACTAGCTTAATTGAAAACTAACAACAATTGGACCTAGCCTATGTTATGGCCTCCTCCTCTCTTTTTTTTCTCTCTTCGATTTGGGGGGTCTTTTATAGGCAAGGGACTAGGGCAACACCTTTGAGCTGTGGGGCATCTTCACCGTTTGATCCTCATCCAATGGCTATCCCTCGGCTACGCTAGGGTGTTGGTTTCGCAAAACCATGGGCGACATTGCTGGTTTTGGGCTTGTGGAGTTGGAGGAAGCCACGTCGCCTCTTCTCTTGCTTTTACCCAGTGTCACAGCGGTAAGAAATCGGAATTTTCATCTTCTGTTCCTTTTTACCAACGGGGAAGGGAACTCTTACATGCGGGGCCCTTGTGTAAGGTTAAATGAGGGAGGGAGATATGGGTGCGCTGGGTTTTGCGTGATCCAGTTAAACTTCTAAACTATTTTGTACACGGTGTATAAGAAACAGATGCATTCAATATTTCCACGTATGGTGAATTCTGCCCCCCCCCCCCCCGGGCAGCAACTCCTCTGGCCCCTGCTGGATCCCCTCCAATGGATGCACGCGCCACCCCTTTTTCATTTTCTGGAATTTTCATTTGATTTTCCCAATTTCCTTTTTATTCTTTAAAGCCAAACCAAAATAAATTATTTGAGGACCTTACCTTGGATATTTTTGCATGAACTTTTATGAGGAACCTCACAAAAATATGAGGAATTTAATGGTTTAAATGGATTTGGTAAATTCCTCATAAATTTATTTTAGCAATTTTGTGGAATTTTTGGGTTTCTTTGTAAATTTTGGAATTTTTTAGGGTATTTTTGGGATTTAAAAATTATGATAATTCATCATAATTCTTGAGGAATTTTTGGATAAATTTTGAGGATTTTTGAAATTTGTTTGATATTTTTCGCAATTTGATTTCGGTTTCGGCATTTGTTATTTGGTTTTGAGGGTTTAATTTTTAGGGTCAACAAAGATATCCATACCCATACCCATTAAGTATTAATTTTTCTTTTTGTATTGGTGCTGTAAAAGTACATGACCTGATCGTGATGGTATTAATTGTAGGTATCATGGCCACAGTTGCCAACTTGCCATAAATGTGGTACGAGGTGCGAGATCAACTGACGAAGAATTATTCCAAATATATATCCATTCAGAAAAGGTACTTATTTTTGGATAATATGATATTGTTGTACTAAGTACTAACAGCAGATCAAGTAGTGTGTGCTGATTTAAGGGGGTTTTTTTTGTTTCTCATTTTTGTTTTTCTTAACGTAGTTGTATGTGACCTGGGAGGCTATTAATAACCTTTTCCTGACTATAATTGGGTTCTTAAAATTATGTTATTTAAAATATTTTTTCCTTTCGGGGATAAGAGCACTTCTTTATCATTTTTTGTTTACTTATTATGGTTTCTCCTATAATTACAGTGTAGGTCTTATAGTAGACAATCCAAAATTTATTTAACGCTAGCTGAGTCACATATTCTAAGAGTTAATGTTAGATATGTAATTTTGCTATGTGGTGACAAACTAAATGGAAGTGAAAGTGTTGCTATGACGAATATATCTTTTTATAAGTACAATGAAATAATAGAACTTTGGAGAGAGAGAGAGAGAGAGGGGCTATTTTCTGGTAAAGTTTTTGGAAGAAGGTACTATATATTTTTATCTTTTGCATTACTTGATTTCTTTCTTTTGTTTTTTAATTCTTTTAATAAATCCATATTACTATTGCAACCATTTTTTAAATCAATAATAATTTTTTCCTCTTAAATAGGCAAAAGTTAGAATTTGAGCCCATAAAACCTGATGTGTGGCAACTCTGATGTATACCAGTGGTAAGTGAAATGCCAAGAGGGGTTATGCTCACTCATCAAAACATCTTGCACCAGGTTCGATCATTTTTTTGTAATAATAATTTATGATTCCATTTGTTGCAGCTTTCAATTTTACAGCAGCACTCAGTGCAATTGGCCAGTTGAACATAACCAAACTCTTTAAGATCTGGTCAAACAATATGGCTTATAAGCATTGACTAATTACTAATAATTAAAAAAATTCGTGCAAAGGGAATTAAAGATGGTTTAGTTGTTTTCATAATTAGAGATGACACATATATAGTAATATCCTAGCTTTAAATCTGGCCAGTTTAGTTTATTAGAGATGGGTTGGCAACAAATAATGTATTGTTTGGTTCATCTAATTAGTTCATTACTTTTCCTTTGGATGCTCATATCGTACAACAATTCAGCTGGTTCGCTAGCAAACGTTGAGATGTTACTATGGCACCATCAGGTACTGGGCTTCAGTGAAGGTGGAAAGAAGGGGCTAAGATAGACTGATGTCAAGGAGAGTGTAAAAGACATTGTTAAAATATTCATGTAAAAAAGTCTTAATGGACATTTGGTAGATCACGTATAAAAGAATATGCTCGATTAAGAGTCCAAAGATAGTAATGGCTATCTACAACTTTCAACAAACAATAATTATGGAAATGTTTATATGCACTCAAGGTTTACGCCTATTTTTCTCTAATTCTTTTGTCTCCAATTTCGAATCTTTAAAAAATTTTAGATCTTGATATTCAGAATTTGAATGTTTTGAACTATAACATAGTAAGAACAATAGGAAAAAGGATGTAGTATTTGATATTCAATTCTCTTTTTTGTTAAAAACAACTTAATTAGAGATAATAAAAGGGAAAATTGGATACACCCTCTCTAATCTTCTCTATCCGGATATAATCCCCTGTATTCTTCAAAACCGAATATAACCCCATTCAATCATGATTAATATGGATATAACCCCTTCTCATTTAATTTTAGTTATTTTTTAACTGAAATAATCAGGAGTATAAAATTATGTCTGAATTGTCCTCCTCCTTTCCAAAGAACATTTCGCCTTCCCTTTCTTATATTCACGGTACCAAATTTGTTATGTACCATCGCCAAAAATATTTCATCTTCGTTCTCCCTCTGAAATCAACGATACCATTTTTTTTTCCTAAGTCGTTACTCTTTCTCTCTGCACCAAATAAGAATAGAGACGTAAATTAGAAACAAGAAGTCATGCAAAAGAAAAAATTCACGAGGGTTCAATAGCTTTTAATAAATTTGTAATTGTAATGAATCTAGTGTCTATACCAGGAAACAAGAAACAAACAAGACAAAAGCATTTGTTTAAATTATAGCCACCTAACAAATAATCATAGTTAGCAATATATATATTTGTAATGGAAGATGCAAAGTCAATAGTTACAATCTTTCCTTTTTGGTTCAGCTCCTCCAGTGTCGAGTCTGAAAACGATATACTAGTATAAAATTTCATACCAGTCAAATTTTGGATGTAGAGATCAATCAATCTAGAGTATGGACTCGTGATTGGAATTTAATTTACATGAATTATTACCAGCGAACAAAGAGGGAGATAGATTGAAGAAAAGGAGATGGGTAATTTAGTCATAGTTTTATGTTGCTGAGTTTTTTAAATTAAAAAATAATTAAAATTGATAAGAAGGGGTTATATCCATTATAAACATGATTGGAGGGGGTTATATCCAATTTTAAAGAATACAGGGGGTTATATCCACATAGAGAAGATGAGAGGGGGTTATATCCAATTTTCCCATAAAAAAAAAGTTCTATTTTGTCCCCTATGTAGGACAAAATGTGAGTTACTATTAATGTGATATGACGAAGCCTCTATGAAGTTAATTTAAAATTCACATCTGATTACACGAATTTTTTTTTTTAAAACAAGTAGGGGTTTTATCCCTACCACTTTCCATTAACTAGAAAGCAAAAGTCAAATACAGATACAACAACGCCTCAATACTTATAGAGGTAACAAACATAAATATCTCTTCCGTGCACTTACTCAACTACATCCCTAAACAAATCCACAATACAAAATGAACATAAAATTCAGAAAATAGCAGCAAGGCTCAGCAACGCTATCAACCATCTAATCTCACAGCTACTCTGCCAATCAGTTTCTTCTCCAACTGCAAAGGCAGGTCATTTATCGCTGGAATCATCTCACTCACCTGATTAGGCACCTGTTCATTCCACATGCCTGACCAGTATAGCAAAATCCTCTTAATAAGTGTGGCAAAAGCTCTAGTAGAATGGGGGGAACTGCTTTGAAAACAAACTGCATTTCTATTTATCCAAATCAACCACACAATTGCATTGATACAAATCTGATAGCTATATCTCAAATTAGAATCAACACACCACACTGAATTAATCAACTCTTCTAAATTTCTGGGTACCCTAATGTTGAACTATTCCAGGAACCAATTTCATACCCCCTGTCTGATGTGTACATTGGAAAAAGAGATGATCTATTGTTTCAGTGTTATGACAATAAACACAATCAGTATCACCGACTTATCCTTTACTACTTAACATGGATCTAGTATGTAATTTTCTTTTGCTTAAAAGTCAAAAAAAATTCTAATTTTCAAAGGTAATCTTTAAGACTAGATTTTACAGAAAAAAATCCATCTTAATTCCCCTATCATCTAGCCAAAGATACGTATCTTTAGTTGTAAACATTCCACCAGGTTTCCCTCCCATTCTAATTTATCCTCTGTATCTTGAGGTAAATTAGAAAGAGCAATTGTTGTAAGTCCATCCAATCAGAAATTGTCTGTGAGATAGATGTCTTAGAAAGCTAATTTTTCTAAAGTTACTATCGATTGCTTATCTAATGAAAATACTCTTATCAAAGAAGATATTGAACAAAAAAGGGCATAAAATCTAGAGAGAATACCCCTGACACCATTTATATGTCCAAAAAGATAGTGGTGAATCTCTTCTTGCTGCATAATAACAATGAATTTTAACCATATCTTCCAGCTCTTTAGAAACTTTCTAGAATGGAGACCATCTCTGTCTTGAGAAACTATCATGGTATTTGGTTATCAATATCTCTTTCCACCAGCCCTGTTGCATAGGATCTAGAAATCTCTAAACCCATTTTGCTAGAAAAGCCATATTCATATATCTTAAATTTTTAATTCCAAGCACTCCTCTCTCCTTGGGTCTACAAACAGAACTCCAAATTTCCAGATGATATCTCTTCTTATTACCTGTATGCCACAGAAAAGCTGATCTAACTTTATCAATTTTTTTTCAGAACCATCACTGGAATTTTATATAAAGAGAGCATATATACTACTATGGAGGAAAGTACACTATTAATGGGCGTTACTTTACCTCCATATGATAGGAAATTACTGACCCGACTTTGAAGTCTAATATGATACTTATCTATAATATGTTGCCAATCTTTTTTACAAGTTTGTTTCCAGTGAATAGGTATCCCTAAGTATCTAAGAGGAAATGAAGACACTTGGCAACCAAAAATATTTGCCAAATTATCTGCATAATCTGCCTTTATATTAATAGGGTAAAGGTCACTCTTATTATAATTGATCTTCATTCCTGTGAGTGCTTCAAACACAATAAAGGCCGGCCACTTAATTATTTGAATAACTACTACATCAGCCTCACAAACAACATTGTATCATTAGCATAGTGCAAGTTAGTTATCTAATGAGCTTGATCAATGTTGGGCCCCAATCTTTTGATAAGTCCAGCATTTCTTCCTCTTTTAATAATATGGTTTAAGCAATCAGCCAAAAGGTTGAAGAGGATTGGTGAGAGGGGATCTCCTTGTTTGAGCCCCCTCTTGGCTGGGAAGTAAGGGATGAGTTCTCCATTTATATTTATACAAACTTCATCCCCCACTAAAATATCTCTTATCCACTGTATCCATTTAGGATCAAAATTTTAGAACTCAACATTTCTATTAGAAAATCCCAATTTACCCTATCATAGGCCTTCTCCATATATATTTTGAGTATTACTCCATATTTTTTATGCAATTTGGTGGAGTGAATAATTTCGACTGCACATACTATATTATCTAATATATATCTGCCCTTCAAAAAAACTACCTATGATTGATCCAAAAGTTTATTAACTACTATTTCCAATCTAGTAGTTAAAACCTTTGTGAACAATTTGTAATTGTAGTTCAGAAGACTGATTGGTCTGTATTGCTTGATATCCACAACATTGACCTTTTTGGGAATCAAGCACATCATGGCTTTATTCAATTTGGCTAGAGTATTTCTATGATGGTAGAAATGATCAAATAAAGTCATGGTTCATCTTTAACCACAGGCCAGTATTGTTGGTAAAAGAGAAATGACATTTCATTCGACCCTGGGGACTTATCAGCTTCAGAATCAAAGAGAGCTATCTGAACTTCCTGCTCTGTGAAAGGTTTAATCAAGTCTGCATTATCTAAATCTGAGATTATTTGTTGAGGGGTCCAAATATCTTGTTCAAGAGAACAATACTTCTCACCTAATACCCCCAAACAAATCTTATAATAATCAGTAATATGGTCTTTTATCTCAGACATATTATTTGTTAAAGTATCATCTATAGTCATACTCAGAATCTATTTTTTCCTATACTGCTGGGAAGCTATCTTGTGGAAAAATTTTGTATTATTATCTCCACTTAACAGCCACTGGACTTTTATCTTTGTTTCCAGCGAGTTTGTTCTACCTCATATATTATATCTAAGCTCTCTTTAATATTCAAATAACTGGAAATTTCCTCATCAGTCTAGTCATTCTGTTATTGCTGAATTTGTAAGGCATTTAGTTTCTCTAGGTGGGCTGCTTTTTGTCTATAAATCTGTCCATAGTAATTTTTTGCCCACCCTCTCATCTTTTTTCTAAGCATTTTAATTCTATGACACCATTTGGTAATTTCATCATGTCCACTAACATGTACAGACCATCATCTAGGTACTAATCTATTGAAATCATCCTCCTCAATCCATGTCCTATCAAATCTAAATATCTTATTGGATTGAGTATGAGGCCCCACAGAGAGAACTATAGGGTTATGATCTGACTTATATCTAGGCAGTCCCTTTACTACAAAGGTAATAAAATGCTCATCCCATTCTATAGAACATAAGAATCTATCTAGTAAAGCAAAGCTAGATTTTGTCTAAGGTTGGACCAAGTAAATTTCTATCCAGCTAATGGTAATTCCATCAAATCTAAGTTAGAAATTAAACCATTAAAATATCTAGCTCCACTACCAGTAAAATTGACTCCATTTTTCTCAAACCTATATCTAAAAGCATTAAAATCTCCAAAGAGCAACCATGGACCCTACCATATATCTCTAAGATCAGCTAGTTCTCGAAAGAACAATTTTTTTTAGATGGCTTTGTGTGGGACCGTAAACTATTGTCACACCAAATTCAAACTGATCTTTTTTATTTACAAGAACTATTGATAAAGCCCATCTAGTAATAAATTGACCTTTCAATCAAATCTATCAGCATTAATGCCAATCAAAATACCTCATGCCGTTTGAATTGCAGGTTTGAAAACCCAATCAAAATTAATTGGAAGGAAAAACCTAACTAATCTATTTGTAAAAGAGGTTTTTTTTTTTGTCTCTTGAATACCTATAATATCAACTCTATTATCTCTAATCAAATCTGGAATTAATCTTCTCTAATCAAATTTCGGTTACACGAAATCGAATAGACAGAGCATTAATTTAAAATTGCATCTTATTCAGTTTCAATAGATATAGAAAACAAAGAGGCACCGGTTTATAAATAAAAATTGTAGAAGAATAATAAATGAAAACAAAATAGACAGTTTCAAATGAGAATTGGAAAATGAAAAACCACGAACACATCAATAAACTTATATAGCGTCTGCAAAACAAGCAAGTTGCCATTTAATTGACCAATTTTATCTTTTTATTTCTGCTTGATATTAGATTTTTAGCAATCAAATGGCGGTGAAGCCGTCTTCTCCCACCTAGTTGTATTTATCTCATGGAATTTTTCGGATCAGATATCTTCTTCTAGGTGCGTTCATTGTAATCTTTGAATCTGGTGAGGTGCCT
>JAMFTS010008404.1:0-13578 GCA_028095005.1 Rhynchospora pubera | reverse complement strand
ATATAGTGGAATTAGAATAAGCCTTGAATAAGTCCTTATTCGGAATAAGGCTTATTCCGGACGCGTTTGGTTTCATCCCGAATAAGCCTTATTCGGAATAAGACTTATTCAATAATGATACCAAACACACCCGACATGTTTCTCTCCCTCTCCTCTCCTTTGTCCTCTAACTACAATTCACTGTGATATTTTTATAAATAAAATTTAGTCATAAAAATAATTCATCACGAATTTTTTTACAAATAAAATTCATTTTAAAATACAACTAAGGAATACTTTTAAGAAATAAGAAACAAATACAAATAAAATTGAAGTATATAAGGGATAGAAAAAATGAAATCATAAATTATTTTTAGTAATCAAAATTGAATTATTAAAAATATATAAAAAATACATACAAATCCATAATTTGAGCGGGAAGACAAAATAAATTCACATAGAAATTAAATTAATACTAATAAATTACCATTTTCTGGGCATAGGCTAAGATCGTTCTTTCAATCGTTCATTCAAAGCAAATCTATTGTAAAAATTTTTATTATTCTAATAATAAAATCATAGTTTAATAATATTTTTTTTGAGATGGGCTAAAATCAGCCACGACTGACGGATGCAATCGTCAGCTACGATCAAATCTCAATTTTCGAGATTCTAACATTCGATCCGAACCGTTCATTGTGTTCTCTATATTGAAATCTCATTGGAGACCAGATTTTACATTTTTCTGATTTTATTTACTATTTTTTTGAGATTTTTAAAAATCATAGTTCTTGAAGGGTCCAGAATTGTTTAGATTAAGAATTTGTAAAATATCAAACAAATACTAAAAAATTTCAGAAAAATATAAAATTTGGTCTCCAATGAGATTTCAATGTGGAGAACACATTGAACGGTTCGGATCGACTGTTAGAATATTAAAAATTGAGATTTGATCGTAGCTGACGGTTGCATCCGTCAGTCGTGGCTGATTTTAGCCCATCTCTTTTTTTTTTTCGGATCTTACTGTCCATGTTATGATATTGGGCTTCAGATTTGCTAGAGCCTCCTGATTGTACGTTTGTATCGCCTATATCCTATATCGTGAATATACACTTTTAGGCCCAATGGTATGAGACAAAATATACAAACTCCAGGGGCTAAGATGAATAACTGCATTGTTCGTCGCGGGTTTCATGGCGACAGAGCGCTACACTGTGCTGCGAGCCTGCGATCAATAGTCAGATTCCTCAACTTCTTTTTAGGATGTTTCTTCTGGTCAGATGTTTCACGTTTTTTACTGCATAAGGTTTCTGTAATTGTTTAGTGCCTCAGCCTCTCTCCGATGGCCACCTTTCTAGATATTAATATTTCCAAATTGTTATCCGATTTATTCACCTCCATTTGAATTTCATTTTGTTGTTTTCTTTGAATCATTTATTGCTATGTTGACTTTCATTTTTTTTCCTTTATCTTTCGTTTTTTCCCCATGAAACTGAATGGTAGGCTTAACTGATTAATTAATAAAATGAAATTCTCAATGGTTGTGCCAGTATGACTGGATTTGCAAAATTTGCAGTAACGATTAATAAAACAAGGCTATACATTTGTTGTCATCTATTTTTTGAGTTGCTGAAATATGCAATCTTTGACTTATAATCATGGATGAGTCGAGCATTTTGTATGCTCTCAGTTAATTAATGATATTAGATGCACTTTCTATTGTAGTGAATATGTACATTTTTTTTAAGATATTGACCTGAGGATTTTTTCTAATAAATGAGCAGATGGAGGGCTATCCTACTCCAAATTTGTGTCACATAACGAACTTCAGTGGGTTGGAGCATGGAATATGCTGGATTGTGCTTAATTCAAAGACAAGGGGAACTGATCAGGAGAAAATAGATGGGTTAACACTGAGAGCTCGCGTAAGGATCTCATACCAATTGATGTATGTATTATAAGTTTCGGTCCAATTTCAATTTAGGTGCATGTATGTCTCTGCTAGCTAGCAATTGCTATAGTTGAACTTTTGTTTGCCAAATATTCAATGCAATCAAACTTCATCCACATGTAACTGCCAATTCAATATCTAATTAAATTTCCGTTGGCATTTTAATTGAAGCATATTATTAACTTTACTCCTTTGCTCAGTTTTCATGTTATTGGATTAAGAACCAATTTTCTGTAATTGATTTCCAAGACCTTTTGCTTTGTGGAGAAATTTGGTATTGGTATTGGTAAGGTTTTTTTGTAATTGAACCTTTTGCTTTCTGTAATTGAACTTATCATGCCCCTTATTTGGTATTGGTAAGGTTTTTTTGTGTGGTCAAATCCCCATAACAGCTTGGGTCCTCCAACTTTGAGGGGAATAACATATACTTAGGACCATCATAACTAGAAATTGTTTTCACCTTGAGGTCTTTCAGTTAACAAATTAAGTCAACAACACCAGTCCTCATTGAGAGGATCACCTACAATTACAATGAAAAATGTTCATTGTTTTGTAACAATTAAAAAATAATTTGTGGTGATAAAGAACATATTTCATGACAATTTTGATAAAAAAGAAAGAGTTAACATAACATCTAGAAACGAATATCATTTAGAAGCATAACTTTTACTTGTTTAAAAAAAAGTGAAAGTAAAGCATTTCGTGTACATAACAAAAAACAATTTTGAGTTATTTCAGGGCCTTTTTTTCATACACACAGCCATTCTTTTGAAAAGAATTTCCTTAAATTGCTTAATTTTATTAACAATCTTTCAAGGGCAGCAGGTTATGAACAGTTTCTTCAATGTAATGAGACAAAAATTGAAGAGAGAAAAAGGACAAAAAGATGAAAAAGAAGATCAGGCAAAGATAGGAGGTAGTGCAAGGGCAATGTTCTCAATTTATGCTTAGCCAGGTTCATGCTTCTCAAATTCAAATTTTGCAGTATTATGCCAGCTAGTAATTCCAGCATTGCATTAAAATGTTGACTGGATCATTTATAGCTTGGTTGTATAATTTTATTCTTAAAATATTGGCTTTAAAATAGTACATTAATCTTTGCAAATTACCTATCTTATCCCCTCAGAAACATGTATATAATAAATTCATGAGAATTACCTTACTATTAAGGATGTTTGAAAAAAAAATATCTTTTTTCATGAACCAGTTATGGGGTTCATGCACCGAAAATTAAAGCGACCGCACAATATGAGAAGAAGACAAAACTTTTTGAACTGGGCACGCATCATTTCGACAGGTGTGAATAACATTTTCTCTCTTTCTGAAAGAATAAAGATAAACCTTTCCTCAAACCCTAATTCTCATTAGGGCCGTCTACTTTGCCTCCTTAATCTTTTTTTAAGGCTGGGTGGAGAAGTTCCACCGAGAAAAAATTCATTACAAAAGAGATTATTTACAATAAGTACTTTCCTCTTCTTTCAATTGTAAATTGTTGAGCCGGCCTCACAAGCTATTAGCTGTTGACATAGATCTCCATCACAGAAGAGAAAGTGAAATAGGTATGTCTCTATAGCTTGATTTGGTAATTTATTCCCTTCTTATATGCTTATTCACTTTTTTGTTCTCCGCTTAATAAATTGATATTCTACTTTGATTTTCAAGAAGAACTTTCAGATCTATGATTCTCTTCCTTTAAAACCCTTTAGCAGCTCTCAAAATTAAAGATTGGGTGCTAGCTATTAGCATTATTTCAGATGATATACCCTTCCATGCTAGCTTCAACCCCTGTTAATTTCAGTTTCACTTCAGATGATATACTGATCTTCAACTGTTAAAAGTGTTTCTAACTAAATCACTATACCAGTATTAGCAGTCACGATCTTGAAATAAACCAGTATCGGTCTTAAAAGATAAATCATGCCCTTATTCCTATTTTCTTCGAAGTAAATCACGATCTTGTTTGCAGCTGTTAGCAGTCAATCAGTATTGGTTCTGTAAAGTCGATATACCAGTATCAGTACCAAACCTATAAGAAAATAATATTCCAAATTGAGAAACAATGAAACATCCATGAAACGTTGATTTAAGATGAATACTTATCCTTTAAGATATCTTCTAATATCTACGTACTTCTCTGATACGCGTAACTAGAACATTATGAGGAATAAATAATTCATTATATAATTGATTGACTTGGCAGAGTTTTCTTGTCAATAGGGTAACAGGAGGGTTATTTAAGAAAAATAATTTATCTAAAAAAATTATTTAGAGTAACAAAAATATCTTAATTATATTTCAATATATAGTTTGTTATGTACTTTAATTTATTATGATAATATTGATTCATTTGAAAGTAGTTTTCTCCAAATTTTAATTATTCAGCAATCTACATCTAGTTCAGTAATAGTATCACCAAATAAGTTCTTTTAGAACAGTTTCGCTGGTGTCTATTGCGAAAAACAGGTATATTAGATATCTAAAAGAACCTTATCTAAACAGTCCCGCAATCAATGTATGCGCAATTATATCTTAAACTTATTTTAGAAATATTTTTATTGGAAATAACTTGGAAACAAACAAACAACGTGTATAATTGAAGTGTGTTTCATCAAAACAATATGAACTACCGATCAAGTAATAATAATTAGCATTGTCGAGTTTTATTAGTTATATTGACTATAATGTAAATCTTGTTTCGGAAATGAAAGGAAATATTATAGGACATTTACTAATATATTTAATTTCCCAAATAAATAGCTTCTTGGGATAATCTAATCATCTTTCATGAACAACTCCTAAACCTTGATTAATGTGATCCTATAATAACAACTACAAAAGCATGAAATAAAAGGGAAAAAAATAAGCATTCCACTTGTCAATTTATTATCTTAAGATATCTCTTCGCAAAAATTATATGTACTGTCTAAAACTTCAACAGCAATACTATAAATTTGGGTTGCTACTTTCATTGCAATGTGTAGTGTTGTTTTATGTTTTATCACATAATAAGTTTTAGGCAAATATCTGTTCTAATCTTATTCTAACTACTTCAATCAAATATAAACTATAAATTTTGCAAAAGGTGGTAAATAACCAGGTTCTATTTTCTGACTTTTTTTTCCTTTTTTCTTATTTTACTTTACTTTTTGGACTCATAGCAGCATGTTTGTTGCATATTGAAAAAGATTCATTTCAGTACATGTTTGTAATGTTAACTAGGTAGTTTCAATCAAAACAGTTACTATGATGGGTTGGCTATATTTTGTATCTGGGAGTTAGAAGTTCAGCTGTGAGCGTTGCTAGGTTTGGTCTATGTCCTTTTTTATGGCTTTTGGCATGTGATGAAATTAGGTACTCCTTGGGGGTAAACGTCTCTAATTCCTATAATATCCTAGGCCTGATTTGGAGAATTTTATATTCTTTCAGTAAAATTCTCCACAGTTGATCAAGTATTAAAAAGTAACAAAATATACATTCAGTCCTAATTTCACTTCTCTTTATTTTGGTAAGACTGAAAACAATCATTGTTATTATTTTATTTTGCAGCTTATGTGAACGCATATCAAATGATGCCTAGGCGAAGTGCGAGAAGAGCAAACTTTCCAAGTCCAACAATTCAAATGATTGAACCAACAACAATTATTTTGCCAATTGAAATCATATGCACAATTATATCACTGCTTCCTGCATGCGATGTTGCACGTTGCTCCATTCTATCAAAGCAATGGAAACGGATCTGGCTTTCCAATGTGAATTGGAAGCTGACATCTTCAGACTATCCAAGTAGCAGACTTGGAGCAGAGCAACAATATCTAGAATTTATTAATGATGTAGTGGTCTTCCATACTGGGCCTGGCATCAGGAAAATGTTAATTAACCTAACAAATCATGGTGCCTTTCATAGGTCTGTGGTGTTCTGGATGGACTACTTGGCCTCACATTATCCCATTAATGAATTGGATATTGATGTCAATGGTCCAGTTGTGCCACCAGCCTCTCTCTTTTCTTGCACCACTTTGGTTTCATTACGGCTTGTGCTCCACGATGCGTGTCTCATAATACCCACAGAAGTACATTTAAACAGTCTCAAGGAACTATGTCTTGAACATCCCAGGTTTGCAGAGTCCGGGGATGCCCAGAGATTAATAAACAGTTGCAGAATTCTGAATAAGTTGGAGTTCAAAGGTTGTTCTGGAAATCCGTTTTATGATTTGCATTTGGAAATAAATTTACCGGAGCTGAAAGTTTTTAACTTCCAAAGCAGCAGTGATTACATCTATGTACATGTAGCTGCAATGAATCTGGAAATTTTCACTTTCAAGGGGAGGAATTTGATAATATCCGAAGGTGTTGAATTTCCTTTTCTGAAGGAAGTGAATCTCGATGAATATGAATTGTGGATCCAATACCGGATATTCAATCGACGGCGTGTTCCAACAGAGCAATCTGCAAGTAAGATGCATAAGACAGTGTCCTCCTTTAAGATGGCCAAGAAGCTGTTTCTAAGTCAATGGTGTACGGAGGTAAGCTTGTTGTTATCTACCAATTTCTTAAGGAATATGTCATGAGTTTGTCACTAGTACTAAGTTTTGTGAAATACCACAACTAATAAAGCATGCCTTGCATGAGATTCCAAAATTGCTTATTTGTTAAAGAAAGTACATGAAATGGCACAAAAATACAAAATGTTTCAAATATTTTCCTTAGATTGTAGTCTGCATAGCCATTGCAGAAAGCTGTAGTTTAGATTTTTTATACTTGTTGTCCATGTCCTTATGGTTTCTATAACATCTATATAGTGCTCTTAATTTGTAATTGAATTCAACGTATTAATTTGTTTTTTGCGTGCAGCACCTTTCGAACATTCAGCCAGAAATAAATCTCCCAAACTTTGAAATACTGACAAGTTTATCAATTGAATTCTGGCCGAATGACTATCATGCTAATGTGATGCTCTATATCATCAACTGCTCACCAAACCTGCAACAATTGTATGCAAGAACTTACATGGTAATTACTTTGCTAACATTTTTTTGGGTTATATAAGTAGATAATTTTCTTTTCACCATACTGACTTAAAGTTTCAAATGTTTGCAGAAAACTCGCACTGATGTCACTGAGCCCTTATATGATTATTTCCATCTTCAGTTGAAATATATTGAGATGGACTCGTTCAGCTGCTCAAATGTTGAAATGAGGCTCGTAGAGAGACTTGCAGGTTGTTGCCTCCAACTGAGAAGACTGAACATTAATCTCATTAGTGAAATTGAGCAACCAATAAGGAGAAACTTTAGAAGAGTAGTTCGCTCCATCAAAAAGCTTTCTCCTAAATTGATTGTATCTGTATGCTAAGTCTACATGCTCAACTTGCTAAGGATTGCCTCTGTTAAAAGTGCACTGTTGTTTCGATGTTTACTGTTATTTTTAGAAGAGGTGACTATATTTATTATTATTTTGCTTATTGCTACTCAATCCTATTTATTTGGTTTTCTTGCTTTTCTGTAATAAATATGTTCGAATAGTTATAACTATGTATGGTAGCTTGAAAGCTGTCTGTGATGGTGATTATTGTAATAATCTGTTAGCATGTCTTAGGGCCACAACAAGGTTCTGATACATGTCTAATAAAGAATTTTCTAACTGGATATTGTGGCGCATAACCCTCTTAATGGACCCAAATATGAGTTCATTTGATTTTCTGTATATTATATAAGTATTTTCATCTACATGTGTTGGTTCGCTGAAACATAGTGCCATACTTTGGGTTTTCTTCTCGTAAGGCAATGTTCTGAAAACAAGACTGGACCAGCTGGTTGAACCGGTTAAACCTGGAACTGGACCCCTGCCCGTTCACCAGTTCAACCTAGATTTTGACCAGTTCAACTGCTGTTAAACTGGCGAACTGGCTGACCCAATTCCCTCCCTGGTTTGCACCCTGGTCTGATTTTCAAAACATTGCCTGTTTCATCGCATGCTTGCCATAAATTGGCACTTGGTACGAGCGCCCCCAGAATCGGTTAATTTCAAATTGCTAACATATAAAACTTTTGGTTTTATGCTAGTAATAAAATCTATCGGTAAATAACTTAATGGGACGTTGGGAGAGCTCTATGGGACCGAGTCAAACCATTTAATGTTAGTAACTGTTATACTGCATTCAATGTCAATGAATTGTTGAAAAGAGTAACGAAATTCACTGTTGAAGTATTAAGTAAGATGCATAACGGTTCATAATCTTTGGCGAAATATGCGGTCAATAAATCCTGCACGTCAAACCATGACATGACGCGAATAAGGGAAAAAAAAAAAAAAAGAGAGAGATACCGTCACCTAGGTAGGGCTGAAAACGGTAGCCGTTTCAACCGTTCTTTCGTTTCGTTTCGTCCGAAACTGAACGATAACGGATAAAGATTTTAGTTTTGTTTAAGGAACGAAACAACCAACGCAAATAGAAATAATGTTTCGTCTGAGAACGGAACGATTAGTGAAACTGGTACGTTTCGTGGTCGTTTATTTCGCGCATTTCGTCTAAAATTTTTTTTATGGTTTTATTATTAGATTGCAGAGGACCTCAGCAGAGAGATCGAGGGAGAAATGAGTAAAATTAGATTTCTGCAGCGTCGCTCCGTCATTTCTCCGCCGAACACAATCACATCTATCTCTCTCGCCTCTGCACCACCGAGTACAATCGCCGTCGAGAGCAAGAGGTGATTATAGTACCTTCTCCCCCTTTCCCGCGTGACCTAACCTGTCATTTCTCTATATCTGTTTCATACAAAATGCAGAATAGTTTATTTTCTTACATCTTAATAAAATGCAAAACAGTTAGGTAGTCAAAGACGGTTATAACCGTTTTGATCGTTCCCATCAACGGAACAATCAACGCAATATGTGTTAAACGGATGCAACAATCAACGCAATAAGTATAAAAATTTCGTGCATCAATGCAACGGTTAATGAAAATAACCACTTTCGTGGTCGTTTTCCACGTTATGCACCCCTACACCTAGGGAAGCGGTGGAGCAGAAAAAGAAAGGTGCGTTGCTGCGTTCTTGTTCTAAGCTCCGTTTGGATGGCTTCTTTCCGGAATAAGAAATAACCACTTTTTACCAATAAATTTATTTCTAACCATCCAAACTCTTCACAAAAGTTACACACTTCTCAATAAATTTATCCCTTCCCAATAAATTTTTTCCTTTCTTCCTTCTTTCTACCTTATTCTCAACGCATGCAAACGGAGCCCTAGACAAAAGATCGACGATGAGGCAAAATAATGAGAAACTCATAGTCACAAGACTCACGACCCATATGCCATTTTTTTCTTTACTACGCGATAATACATTCGTCCAGGCTTCCTTAAAAAGTAAAAACTTAAAGTTGAGTCCTCTCAGTACGTCGGCTCGTTGGGGTAATGGTGACGCCAATATTGTGGATTTGAGATGGATATGATTCTGGGCGGAGCTAGCGGCCTAGTAAAGGTCTGGAGAATTTCTCCAGTGCTTGATTTGGATCCAAATTAACGGGCCGGGCTGAATCTGAGTACGAAACTGCTCGGGCATTTTGTTTTGGGAAATTGATTAGCGGGAGTGATAACCGCCGAAAAAATTAATACTAATTTACTGTTCATATTAATTTTGATAATAACAGAAAAAAATCGAAGTTTTAATACTAACGTTGCTGGATCGTCATCCCAGTTGACGAAAGCCCAATACCCCTGGATCGTCATCCCAGCTGACGATCCAAGCTTGGATCGTCATCCCAGTTGACGACCCAAACTTGGATCGTCATCTGAAATGACGATCCAACAATCCAACAAAAAACCACATATTTTAATAATATTCAAATGACGATCCAAACAAAAAAATTTCAGAAATTTTTTTTAAATGTAAATTTTTCATTTTAGCCCCAAAAGTTTTTATTATTACAAAATATATAATTTATGATTAAAAATTAAATATAATTAAACATCTACTATAAAAATATAAGTATATAATTAAATTATGCATGTTAAATACATAATATTGTATATATTTATAATATTTATTTATACATATATATATATAATGTAACATATATTTTATATATCAAATAAACTTTGGTTGCATTGTTTAGTATAGTCCGGTCCCAAGCCCGGGTAAAAGGAGGAGGGTTGTGATAGGCTAGGCGAGCCAACGTAAAAATTCCAGTCATCTCTATGGAAATGAAACCCAATTACTTTTCGTTGGGGCGTAACCCTCTTAGCGACGCGTCTTATCGAAACCCGGATGAGATGATAAATGAGCAAGGGCCGGGTCGCCACCCCTTTAGTGGCGCGCCTTATCGGAACCCGGATAAGGTGATAAGTGAGCAAGGGCCGGATCGTCACTCCCTTAGTGGCGCGCTACATCAGCGCCCGGATGTAGTGGCAAGTAAGCAAGGGTCTTCGCACTTTTCACGACGGGTGCGGGGGGCAAGGAAGATAGTCAGTGAGAGTAGGATTCGTTTAGGTAGTTGGAATGTAGGGTCTCTAACAGGGAAGTTAAGAGAGTTAGTGGATACGGCGATTAGGAGGCGTGTGAACATCTTGTGCGTACAAGAGACAAAGTGGACGGGCCAAAAGCAAAGGAAGTGGAGAACACCGGTTTCAAGCTGTGGTACACTGGAAAAGAACGGGACAGGAATGGAGTAGGTATCTTAATCGACAAGAGCCTTAAGAGTGGAGTTGTCGACGTGCGGAGACAAGGGGATAAGATCATTCTAGTGAAGCTAGTTTTGGGGGACTTAGTTTTGAACGTCATTAGTGCTTATGCACCACAAGTAGGACTAAGTGAATCCATCAAAATCCAATTCTGAGAAGATTTAGATGGTATGATTAGAAGTGTGCCAACCACTGAAAAGCTCTTCATCGGAGGAGACTTCAATGGACATGTAGGTGAAACTAGTGGAGGGTTTGAGAGGGTGCATGGGGGTTTGGGTATGGCGATAGGAACCAAGAAGGTGAGGACTTCTTGAACTTGGCCATAGCTTACGACCTCATGATAGCTAACACCTTCTTTAGAAAAAGACAATCCCACTTAGTTACCTTTAGTAGTGCCCAACACTTTTTCGAGATTGATTTTGTTCTTGCTAGGAGAGAGGACAGACGAGCCTGTATGGATTGCAAGGTTATACCTGGGGAATGTGTCGTCTCACAACACAAACTTGTAGTGGCTGATTTTCGCTTTCCGCTGCGTTCTAGAGTAGGTAGAGGCGCTCGAGTTGTGAAGACGAAGTGGTGGAAGCTCAAAGGAGACGTGTCTCATACTTTTAGGGGCAGAATGATTGAAGAAGGTCCGTGGAAAGCAGGTGAAGAAGCAAACAAGATGTGGGAAGATATGTCAGCTAGCATTCAAAAGGTAGCTACGGAAGTGCTTGGAGTTACTAGAGGAAGCAACCGCGAACCCAAAGATACGTGGTGGTGGAACGACGAAGTGCAGAAAGCTATTAAAGAAAAGAAAGAATGCTACAAACGCTTGCACCATGACAAGACCGACGACAATGCGCAGAAGTACAAATTGGCCAAGAAAAATGCAAAGAAAGCTGTGAGCGAAGCAAGAGGTCGGGCTTATGAGGATCTATACCAGAAGCTGAGTACGAAGGAGGGTGAGAAGGACGTGTATAAGATAGCCAAGATTCGAGATAGGAAAACGAGAGACTTAAACCAAGTGAAGTGCATCAAGGACGAGACTGATAGGCTTTTAGTGAGGGACGACGAGATCAAGAATAGGTGGAGGGATTGCTTCAACAAGTTATTCAATGGAGAGGATGACGACTTAGGAATTGTGTTGAACGACTCCTTTGATGACTCCAATAGACGTTTTGTTAGGAGAATTCAAGAGTCCGAGGTGAAAGAAGCCTTAAAACGAATGAAAGTAGGTAAGGCTCTAGGACCTTTTAACATACCAATCGAAGTATGGAGGTGCCTCGGAGATGTGGTTGTAGTTTGGTTAACCAAACTATTCAATAGCATTTTCCGATCAAATAGGATGCCAGATGCGTGGAGGAGAAGCACTCTAGTACCAATCTTCAAGAATAAAGGGGATGCTCAAAGCTGTACAAACTATAGAGGGATTAAGCTTATGAGTCATACAATGAAGCTTTGGGAGAGAGTGATAGAACATCGCTTGAGACGGATGACAAACGTTTCCAAAAACCAATTTGGTTTTATGCCTGGGAGGTCAACCATGGAGGCCATCTTCCTAATAAGGCAATTGATGGAGAGATATCGGGAGCGAAAGAAGGATCTACATATGGTTTTCATTGATTTGGAGAAAGCATACGACAAAGTGCCAAGAAAAGTTATGTGGTGGGCACTAGAAAAGAAGAAAGTCCCCACAAAGTATGTTACCCTCATCCAAGACATGTATGATGGTGCCGTTACTTGCATCAGGACATGTGATAGTGTAACTAGTGACTTTCCTATTAAAATAGGACTACATCAGGGATCAGCTTTGAGCCCGTATATTTTTACCTTAGTGATGGATGAGATCACGAAGGATATACAGGGAGAGATTCCTTGGTGTATGCTCTTTGCGGACGATGTGGTGTTAGTCGATGAGAGTAGGACGGAGGTTGATAGGAAATTGGAATTGTGGAGACGAACTCTAGAGTCCAAAGGGTTTAGGCTTAGTAGAACTAAGACGGAGTATATGGGGTGTGAGTTTAGTGGGATACGACCAGTGGACGGAGATGTCTGTCTAGACGGGCAGGTAGTACCTACGAAAGATACTTTTCGATATTTAGGGTCGATGCTGCAGAGCGATGGCGAGATAGATGAAGATGTTAGTCACAGGATAAGAGCGGGGTGGGTGAAATGGCGACAAGCATCAGGCGTCCTATGCGATAAGAAAGTCCCGCATAAGCTAAAAGGCAAGTTCTACAGGACAGCGATTAGACCTACGATGTTGTATGGCGCAGAATGTTGGGCTACTAAAAGACGACATGTCCAGAAGATGAGTGTAGCTGAGATGCGTATGTTGAGGTGGATCTGCGGTCACACGAGGAAAGATCGGATTAGAAATGATGACATACGAGATATGGTCGGGGTCGCACCAATAGAGGAGAAGCTGATCCAACATCGTTTGAGATGGTTTGGACATATCCAACGCAGACCTCCAGAGGCATCGGTACGTATCGGAATTCTTAATCATTTCGAGAACACCCGGAGGGGGAGAGGGAGACCAAGATTGACATGGGAAGAAGCGGTGAAAAGAGACCTTAAAGAATGGAACGTCTCCAAGGAGTTGGCGATCGATAGGAGCGCTTGGAAGTTAGCAATTCATGTACCGGAGCCATGACGTAAGAACTTAGGGGTAGGAGCGATGCCATAGGTTTGTAGGTCCCTCTATTAGGTCACAGTCGAGGTCTAGGTTTCTATTATTACTATTATTATTAGAGGTATTATTATTAGTATGGCTAGTCTTACTATTAGTATTTTTTTTTTTCTTGGATGTGTTCTCTTGTTGGGTTTCTTTCTAGCCTACCCCAACTTGTTTGGGACAAAAGGCTTAGTTGTTGTTGTTGTTGTTGTTGAAATACATATTATTGTATATAAATATATGATACATATTATTATCTACATATATTTCTATGTATATTTATTTATACATTAAAAAAATTTATATGAAAAT
>JAMFTS010008406.1:0-13614 GCA_028095005.1 Rhynchospora pubera | reverse complement strand
CCCATCACTCCCCTTGATCTTCTGTGGCAACCATCCTGAAGCAAACCACTGAGAGGCATAACACAAAACAGCAAACCCAGCCAATCAGAAAATTCTGCTACGCAGGAAACTTCAAAAATACATTAAAAATAGCTAGATTATCAGAAAAATTCCCATAAAATATCAAAATGTCAAGAAAAATATGAGGAACATTTTGATGTGTCATGTCATGCCAAAACACCAAGATATAAAATATTTTAAAATTAAAAGGTTTAAAGGATGACCATAATAAAAGAATAATAATAATAAATTTACATGGTTGAAAGAAAAATTAAGCTCTTTGAGGGAATTGAACAAAACCATTTGAACATTTTATGTTCTGGACAGCAGGTACTTCTGAATACTTTATGTTCTGGGCAGCAGGTACGTTTGAACACTTTATGTTCTGGACAGCAGGTACATCTGACATTCCTTGTTCTGAACAATAGGTACAGTCAAACATCAAAATCCACGAACAAAATTGAAATAACAAAAAAAAGGCATTCAATAAAAAAGTTTAGAAGTGCAAACTTTAAAAGTTCGAACTCAAAAGTCCAACTGAAAATTGAAAAATCTTAAACTCAAAGAGTTGCAACTCAAAAGTCCAACTTAAGGCCCTTAATGCCAAGATGCAAAAGTTCAAACTTTAAACCAAGTCCGAAAATGTCAAAAACCAAAAGTCAAACTCAAAAGTTAAAATCCAAAAGTGCTAACTTAAAAGTCTAAACTCAAAAGTCCAAAATCCTAAAGTGAAAATTAAAAGTCCAAGTCTAAAAATGACACAAAGTCAAAATGACACAAAGTCAAAATGACACAAAGTCTAAAAATGACACAAAGTCTAAAAATGACACAAAGTCAAAATGACACAAAGTCTGAAAATGACATAAAGTCTGAAAATGACACAAAGTCTAAAAATGATACAAAGTCTAAAAATGACACAAAGTCAAAATGACACAAAGTCTAAAAGTGACACAAAGTCCAAATGATACAAAATCTAAAAGTAACACAAAGTCAAAATGGCACAAAGCCTGAAAGTGACCCAAAAGACACAAAGTCTAAAGTGACATAAAGTCTTAAAAGTCAAAAGTTCGTCCCTTCAAGACTGCATCGCGTTTCGCCTTGAAGGAGACACCCTCTTGATGTTCAGATTGAGAAAAAGGAAAAGTCAATTCTGAATTATCACTGAAGTTCCTGTCAAGAGAAGGCATAGCGCATCTATACTCGCGACTTGAACGAAAATCCAAAAAATCCCTAAGTTCCTCAAAACGATTGAGAACTAACCTAGAATAACCTATTTTCTAGCGTTGGACTCAAATCTAACAGCCTGTTTCTACAAGTCCACAGCATGTTTGACCAGAAGCAGACTGAAACCTGATGCCCAGATGACCAGAAGAAAAGTCAATCAGTGGCCATCACTCAAGTTCTTGTCAAGAGAAGGCATAGCGCATTTGTACTCAAGGCTTGAACGAAATTCCAAAATCTCTAAATCTCTAAACGATTGAGGATTGATCTAGGATACCAAATTTTCTAGTATCGAACTCAAAAATCTATAACGGCACTAAGCCTGACACAGCAAAGCAAAAACAACCTAAAATATGAAATTAAAGAATTAAATTGTACCATTCATGTTTGCATAGCACTGTTCAAAAGACTGCCCTTCTGTTTAGTCTTCACCCTGAAATTCTCTACCAAGACACAATCCTTTTTTATTAAAATGGACTTCATTCATTTACGACATTTAAACTTTGATTATCCCGATCTAGAGGTGCTCTTGGCTCAGGTCGCAACTGAGTTCGGAGGTAATTAACAGTAGGGGCTTGCGCCTATTGGAAAAAAAGGACCTACAATAAACAATCAACTCTCGAGGTACTTAGAACCGCATTAGTGCCCTTCGCTCGTTTGGAATGGGCAGTAACGACGGGTCTCAAGATGCTCGAGGGGTATCTGATCCGCATTTTCTTCGCCCCATAGAGGACTATCTGATCTTCCGTGGTCGGACTGAAAAAGTGCGAGACAGATTCTGGCACGCCCGGTGGGACATTTTTCTCCTCTCATCAGGGCATAATCAAAGTTCAAATGCGAAAGTGGAAGTAAGTCCATCATATTAAAAAATACATACTAATGGTTGACTCCAAGTTTCTCTATTGCAGAGGAATCATGTTTACCTGGAGTCAAATCGTGAAGGGCGAGCGTCTTCGCCACAAGAAGGCAGCAGCAACCGGGACCCTCTATGTACCCGTCCAAGCTGTTGTACAAATCTCCCCTGTGATGCTTGCTAGTGAAGCATCGGTGGAAGTCTCTGGAAAGCCTGCCCTTAACACCAAAAAGGGTCGGGCGGCAAACACCCACATCAAGGGGGCAACGGCCCAAAAACTCAAAAAGCAGAAGAGGACTAGGATCTCGAGGGCCCAAGCTCTCCACCTGGTCCAACAACCCGATACCGTCACTGATCTGTCCCTCAGCAACACCTTCGCCCCTCTGTATGTGCTCAAAAAGGGAGGTGAGGTAATGCGCCTCAGAGAGGACTGGGAGCTCCCCATGTACGCCCCAGTCTCTGAGACAGAGAAGGTGACCCACCCAAAACACAAGGCAGTGGAGGCCATTCATGCGGCCTTCAGAATTGTCAAAAGATCCCGCAAATCCCGCAGGATTGTCACTGCAATCCCTGCCAACCCCAACAAGCCGTCCATCAAGGACAGGCTCAAGTTTCCGGCGCATCAAAGGCTCCGCTTTCCCTATCGTGAGGACAACCGAGAGGGAGACGCGGACTATAGTGCGTCCAAAAAAAGGACTGTGGCCCACCCGCCCTCAGTCTTTGATCGGCTTGCCTTTCCATCGCTCCAACCCAACGCCCGCTCGATGAAGGCCAAGGGGCAGGTAAAGCAGGTTTGGAAGCCCAAACAACCGAAACCCATCCCCGCTCCCAAGCAAAACACAGGGGGCACCAAGCGATGGGTGCCAAAAGAAAAAGATACCTCTCTGGCTGGCCAGGTGGCGAGTCAGATGATGAAAAACAAAACCAAAAAGAAATATGTGATGAGGAAGAGGCGGAACGCTAGTTCTGCCTCGACATATCATGTGTCAGTTGACGATGATGAGGATGACAATGAGGAAACGGCGGAAGTCCGTATGGTCGGAACAGGTTCCCAGGAGCTGCCTCACTCTGAAAGTGTCCCCGTGGAAACACGAGGGCAGAAAGGAAAAGCTTCGGCATCCAAACCTCCCAAACGGGTAGGGCGGCCCAGGAACCGCAGCCCGGTAGTGGAGGAAATTGTCCAACAAACCACTGATAACATCGCAAGTGATGAAGAGGATCCAAATCCGGACCATGGAAGTTCATCTGAGGATGTTGATGAGGAGATTGAAATCCTCGAGGAAATATCTGATGAGATGGCCCAGCTTCGCAAGGAGCTGGAAGAGAAAACCAAGCAACTTGAGCAACTCCAAGCGGAGAATGCTCGGGTAACCGCGGCATGCGCGGAAGTCCAGAAACACATGGCCAAAAAGGGGGCACGCCCAAGCTATGCTGTTTCAAACAATGACATGCCAAAATCAACCGAAACACAAGGAATGGCTCCTAAACCAAAATCCAAAAACAAAAAGAAAACCAAGAAATCCCACTCCAAAATAGTTCGAGAAAAGGATAGCAGCTCCAGTGAAACCTCTGAAGAGGAGTTGCCCGAAAGAAAGGAAACTAATGTCATTGACCCTGAGGCCATAATGGAGAAAATGCAAAGGGCCATGGATCAAAAACTGCAATCTCTAGGGATTGGGGGCACTCAATTGCCCGTCAATTTCACAGGCCGACCTTACCCTGCAAGGTTTGACCAGCTGGACTACCCGAAGGGGCATATAGTACCAAAATTCAAGGTGTTTGATGGGGTTGGAAACAAAATCACCCCAAGTCAACATCTGTCACACTTTATAACCTCCTGTGGAAACACTGCTCGGAGGGAGGAATGGCTACTAAGGCAATTTTCACAAAGTCTGTCTGGAGTAGCGTTCGACTGGTATGCTTCTCTTGAGGCAGATAGCATCAAAAGCTGGAAAGAAATGGCAAATGCCTTTTGTGCGAGGTTTAGGACGACCCCGCATCGGGTCTCCGTTACCAATCTAGTCAACGCCAGGCAAAAGCAAGGTGAGTCCGTCTCCGACTACGTGTCAAGATGGGAAATCATGTACACGGGATGCCAGTCCAACATAAGTGAATCTGAGGCGGTGCGCATGCTTCTGAACAGCATCCATGCACCGATGAAAGTATGGATGGTGGGACACAATGTCACCACCTTTGAACATTTAGTAGCCATGGTCGCCCGATATGAGGAAGTGGAGCCTGAAATGAACCAGCTATACTATTCCACTAAGGAAAAAGACAAAGAAAAGGGAAAGAAGCTGGAAATCAAAACAACAAAGGCAGTCAAAGCCGTCACTAACCAGGCTGAAGGCGCTGGTAGTACCCAATGGGGAAAGAATGGTGAGACGAAGGACGGAAATTCACAGTCCAAGGCTCAAAGGCCAACACTCAGGGAGCTGAAAAGCAAGCCCTACTCATTCAAAAAAGAGAAAACTCTGAAGCTGTTTAAACAAGCTATGGAAGTTCTCGAGGTTCGATTGCCCCAATGCAAAAGGCCCGAGGAAGAAGACAAAGTGAACCACCCTAACTACTGTGTGTATCACAGAGTTTTGGGTCATAACATAGAGGATTGCTATGTCTTTAAGGATTGGCTTGAGCAGAAAATCCAAGAAGGAGCAATCTCTCTCCATGATGACGCCAGACAAGAACCGGCTCCTCATGCCATCTCAAACGGAGCCCCAAGTGCCAGCTCTCGTCGTGTCTCGGTCACTACTGATGGAAAACCACCCACGACATGGAGCGTGTACTTGAACAAGAACACCAGAAAGAAGCTGAGGGCCTTACAGGCCGAACCTCAACTCAAGTGGAAGAGCCCTATCATACCAGTGGTCCCAAAAAGACTCAAACCAATAAAAACACAACCGAAACTGATGACCCGTAACACAACAACGGGTAACATGAGATCTAGACAGGCATTCTGGAGGAAAACCTCTCCGAAACCGTCGAAGATCCTTACGTCCGAGAAAAACCAACACAAGCAATCCTCGCCGATTTCATCTCCCCCAAGGTCGCTGCTCAAATCAGCGGACAGGTATGGCAGGAGTTGAAAGGCGAAGGAAGAGAAAAGAAAGAAGAGGAGTTCTGGACGGCCGCATGCCATCATGTCTCAGGTAATGAGGAAGAACATGAAGAACCCTCTGACCAGCAGGAGCCGGCACAGGCAGACATCAGACCTTCCGAAACCTCAATAACAAATGAACAAAACCCCACTGAGTCGTCATCCAGCTCAGTCCCAACCCAACATACCTGGTCAACGGTCACTGTTCAACCCATGACCCAATCAGGGAAGAAAAAGAAAGAGATCCTTGAAATAAAGAAATTGGATAAGGCCCTTATTCGCAAAGGAAAGAAGCCGGACCGAATGACCCTGCCATTTAAAATCAATGGCCAAGATCGCAAAGTGTTTATAGACATTCATGATGAGTGTCTAGATTCAGAAGGTGTCCCAAGCCTAAAGAATCTGGGGTTCAACCTTGTCATACCAAAGAAAAAGGGAGAATCAGGGATTCCCCCAGAAACCATCGCAATACTAGCAGAGCATGTGTCTGAATTGATGAAACAAGCCATTGCCGTGACTAGTTTCGTAAGAAACCAAGTAAACAAAGAGGATTCCACCTCCATCAATACCGAGAATGCCCAAGATGTTCCTGATTTCACCGACGAAGAATATGAATGGTCTGACCCGGACCCTCCTAGCCAAGACGAAAGCTACGATTTTGGTAGCAACTTTGACAGTGATGAAGAAAGAGGAGGTGGTGACTCTGGTGGGATCTCCTGCAACGCCATTTCAATATCGGCAACAAATGCAGACCCGGAGGATAACTCGGGAGAAAAAGGGGAAAAGCTCACTAGAGAAGAGAAAATGGAAATGATTGCGCAAATAGAGGAAGCCACACAGGCTATTCTCTCTTCCGCGGTCACAAACCAAAACCCACAAGAAGATGATGATGCCTTCTATGAGGAGCTGGGGAAATGTCAACCGGCCAGTTACAGGAGGATAAAAATATACATGAAAGCAAGGGAGCAATGGAGAGACCTCTCTTACTGGTGCGGTCAAACAAACCTCCATCCCATCCTGGAAGCAGAAATCGCCTTAAACCCATCCTGGTGGATCCAAGAGCTCATGCATGGCGATGATGTAGACCAATTGCTAGCATCATGGCTGGCAAATAGGTTCTGGACCAAAGAAATACCTCCTAACATCCCTAAACAAAAAACCCATGAACCCGCAGAGCACTGCAGATACCTGAGTGATGCTGGGGGATCAGAAGAAGAAGCCGAGGAAGAAGGCGATGATTCACTACCACATATCTCTTTTAATGCTGTGGCGGAGTATGTGGACTTCTTGATGCAACTGAAAATTCAAGAGCCTGACTTGTTCCAACAGGAGTTAAGGGTTGATGAGGAGATAGAAAACATGTCAGACTCGGATACCTACGAGCAACAAGTTGAAAATATGGCCATAAGGAAAGCCGCGGTGGATATTGTGGTGCAAAATGGATGGGACAAGAAAGATCCGGATCCGAATCACCCCACAGATTTTGAAATCATGCGTGCGCATTTGGAAAGTACGGAGGACTCACACCTCTGGGAGAACATCGAGGTTACTGAAACTAACCTCGCGGAATATGAAAACAACGTGAGTAACCAAGCCCACAACCAAACTTTCTTGGCTGAGGAGGACCAGGTTGATGAATTCTCCCAGTACCTCAGGAACTTGAGAATCTCAGACCCAGTCGGCTATCACGGTGTGCTGAACCCTGAAAACCCTCAACAATATCGAGGATATGAAAGGCAAGCCATAGCCAGGACTGTAAGAGAAATAGCTGATGAGACAGGGCGCGAGGAAGGAGAGATGAGCCCAGAAGCAGCCCCACCAAGAACCACTCGACGCCGTAGATCCAGGAGGATTCGGCGTTCCAGGCGCACATCAGGTCCCAGGGCCGAGGTGACATTCCCCACCCAAACAGAGGCAGTTGAGGCCTCCAACCAGGTCGATACCGCTCAGGGCGAATCATCCCAGCAAGTCCCCGAGGGAGAAGAATACAATGAACATGACAGCCTGGTAGAATGGTATGTGTCTGAGCTCAGGGAACTGAGAATCACAGACCCAAGGGCCTTCCGCCGAGCTACCCACCCCAAAGATCCAGACTTTACGGAAGAATTTGAAAGAGAAGCCATAGCAACCGTCCTAAAAGAGGTTAACAAAGGCAAAACTCCCCGGTGCT
Organism: Rhynchospora pubera; assembly: GCA_028095005.1. Taxonomy (NCBI): domain Eukaryota; kingdom Viridiplantae; phylum Streptophyta; class Magnoliopsida; order Poales; family Cyperaceae; genus Rhynchospora; species Rhynchospora pubera. The sequence continues at coordinate 6,234 of JAMFTS010008406.1, read as the reverse complement.
CTGACTCTGAGGATAGCGGAGGTTCTCCGCGATTCTTCTTCTGCGAAAAAACATCTGATGGAAACGCCCAAAATAGCGAATCCGATGGCGATGAATAAGAGACAGAAAGGGAGCCTGAGGTGGAATCTGACCACGAAGAACCTCAACCAAGCACCCTCCAAGGAAGTTCAATCCTGATGGCATCTGGGTCTGGTCCCCCAGCTGACATAACCTCGGCGTTTGAAGGATTGAACATTTCACAAGCAACCGGGATCCTCTCATACATGGAACACCTAAGGCGAGAAGACCCTGCATTCCTAAACTTTATAACTCAGCACGCTGAGATATTACAACAACCAGGAGCCAGTTATGAAAGGCTCAGGAGAACTCATCCACGGGAAACCGCCCGTTTCCGGGCACAAATAGAAAGGTTGTATAAAATCTCAAATGATATTGACAATGATAGCGGCGATGATGACGGCTCCGAAGCTGGAAACTGTCGTTACATCAGCGATCCAGGGTCTGACGATTCTGAGTCTGAAAATTATGATCACCGGTCCGCCCGAATTGCAGCCTGGACGGATGACGATGAGCCTTCCTTGAAACCATGTGGCCAATCCAACAGGAAAAGACAACAAAGGAGAAACGCTCGCATGACCGTCCGGCCTCAACCTGAATGGGATGAAAATACGCGGCGCGAGCTGGAGCGAGCTATCGCTGAAGCCGAGGCTATGACGACCAGTGAGCTCATGAGAAACCTAAGGGTAAATAGCGATGATGATACTTATTGTCCCACCGAGGATGATGAAGAAGAGGTCAAGAGTCCTAAAGCCCTTAGAGTATACCAAAGAAGAAAGAAACATGAAGATAAAAAGGAAATGATAACCTATCGAAGGAGAAACAAAGGAACCAAGAAAGGAAAAAACAAGTTGCTCAAAGGCGAGTCCTCTCGTGATGACGCCACCTGTCATCGAGTTGGCCATCATGATTCTGACAAAGGCGAGTCCTCTGAGGTGCCACAGCCCCAGGTCGAAACCACAGAAGAAAACCAAACCGACCCAGAAGAGATGGCATATGACTAAGAAATCGTGCTAGATCCTGCTGAACAAATGGACCCTGCCGACCTACAAGGACGGCAGCCGAGAATGGTAAATTTGGATATCCATATTCCTGACATCCCGGGACAACCTAACCTTACTCTTGAGGAGTTGGGAGAAATAGTGCGGCAAATGGTCAACCAGATCTGGGAGGCCACGGCTACCGAAGAAGGGGATGGAGAAAATGAACCCGCTGAACCAGAGACAGAGAAAAATGCCAGCCCTAAACAGGGGGCAGCCGCTACCTCTACTGATGACCAAGCTGAAAACACCGCCTCTTCAAACCAAAACCGAGGTGAAAACCGAAACCAAAGCTCTGAATCATGCCAAATGATAACCATTGACGATGACTCGGGCTCGGAAGAACCCGAACAAGAGGAACTCCCCGAAGAAGAGTATCAGTCCCTCGCTGACCCTGTCGGGTGGATGAACCACTTGGTCAATCGAGTAGAAGAGCCTAACAAAAGAGTCGGATGGCAAGGGAGTGATGACGAACTAGAACCAGAACACCCTTACCTGGTCGACCTGCAACCCTTTGTCCTAAATCCTTGGCCAAAAAGGCGACTGCCCACAAGCTCTAAGCGAACCGATGAAATACAAGCCTCTCCTTTACCATGGATAGAAAGGATAAGGCATAACAGATCACGGAGGGAGATATGCTCGCTGGAATATGGCCGAATCAGAAACCTGGTGTCCCCTCTCGCCAATCAACATCTGGAAACAGAAGCAGAAATCACTCAACAGTTCAGGCAAGCGTCAATTGTGGAGGGTACAGAAGGTTATGAGCCATCTCCTCACTATCCCATCCCCAGTACATGGCCCAGGCATTATGCAGATGACACAATAAAAGGGTATTATGATCCCGAAGTGTTCATCAACATCCAAAAGGAAACCATCGCCGATGCGCGAAAATTAAAGAATGCCGCCAAGGGGCAGGGTACTTCTGAAAGCTGTCGGGCAATCACTGTGAGCGAGTCTGACACAGAAGACGAAGAGGAAGAATCCCCAACAATACAAGGCAACAGCTCACAAGGTGAACCAAAACTCACCCAAAGGAAAACAGCCAAGCCAAAAGAAAGCCCGCTTGAATCTCAAACAGCGGATAACTCAAAGAAAGCAACCCAAGTAGGCCAAGGTCTAACCCAAGGAGTCGCAACAGATGGCCCCGCCCACCGCACAAGGTCAAAGCAAGCACAACCAAGCACCGCTTTAGACAAGGGGCAAGCCCAACAACCATCAAAAGAAGATAGCGCTGCTTTCACTTCAAGGGAAAAGCGTCAACTCCTAATAGACCTGGATTTCTGCACAAATGCTCTGAGAAGAATGACTAGGCAAAACATTGAGATACAAACCTTAGTCGAAACCCTGATAGCTAGGCTAAAGACTGAGCAAAAGGAAAGGATCTCAATAGAGGCAGAACTCAAAGCATTGAAGGACCGCACCCAAAAACAGGGGGCAGGCCAGGAAAAGGCCATGAAGTCTGGCCATGCTACCTATGGCAACCCGGGGAACCTCCCACAAAGGAGAAGAGAAGCCGGCATTGTCATTCAAGAAGGGCAAAGACCAAAACCCAAAACTAATCATCCTCCAGGAAAAGGAAAAGGGAAAGTCAACGCAGAAAACCATCACCACAAACCAAAACACCTCTGGTCCCATGATAACTCGTTCGGGGGGCTCGAAACAGGTCGGCAAGAAAGAGGTGAGAGCTCGCGCACGCGGGTATGCCCTCCCCTAAGGTATGAGCCTGACCATTTGGGACACAGAAATGCCGAAACCAATTCAACCCAACAAATAAAAAATAGACAAAACCACACGGGGCAATATCATATGAAAATGAAATTGGTTAAGCTCAACAATGCTTCCCCTTGTAACAAATTGCCACATAAAATCAAGATAACAGGGAAACTGAAACCAAAACATGGAGGTTCCGATGGGCACTTCAGATACAGAAACCGCGTAAACCCTTGGGATATGCCAGAAGCTGAAAATAAAGCACTTCGGGCACAAACCATAAATGGACAGCAAAAACCACATAAAGCAAAGAAAGGAAATGATGCCGAAAGAAAGGCGTACTGCCGATACCACCAAGTCTGGGGGCACTCCAGAGAGGAATGCCTGACATGGTCTTGGAATGACAATGACCCGTCAGAAACAGAGGACGAAGTGTGCCGCGCCATAACCCGGGGTATGAACTCTCAAACCTCTGACGAGGAAGTCGCCTCTGAATATGAACATGATACTGAGGGGGAACTACAGTACAGTAGCTCAGAAGAGGAGCCTGTTGTGCTGGCAATCAACTCCGCTGCAGTCAGACCACTAGGGAGTGATACTGACCAAAGCGAGACGGAGGAACGAGAAATTAAACCACCACCAAAACCAAACAAGGTGTCCAACCTAGTCCGGCAGGTCTCTACTAGAATCCGACCAAACATGAAAAGCCACTGCAATGTCAGTCTGAGATCGGGCACTAGGATACCTGAAAGACAACCCCCTAGAGAAACAACCAATAACGAAGCAAGGAACAGAAATAATACCACAGCAGAAGGTGAAACAAGGTCCGATGGCAGGCCCAGAATGTCTGTGGGAGACTACAATATGGTCGCTCATTTGCGGAAAATTCCCTCACTGCTCAGCATCTTCGATGCCTTAATGGTATCCCAGGAGCTGCGCGATGCCTTAATTTATGCACTACAAAACCCTGCTAGCTTCCAGGCCTATTTTGCCCAAGAAACCCGTGAGGAGGTGATGCAGATTGACCAGGAACCATACATTACCTTCACAGATGAGGACCTGATGGCAGGCACGGCCGATCACAATCGACCCCTGTATACCACAGGCACCATCTATGGCAGGAAAATCAACAAAGTCCTCATTGATCCTGGATCCTCAATTAGCATCATGCCATTAAAAACACTGGTGCAGCTGTCACTCAGCATTAAAGAAACAAAGAAAGATAAAATCCGGATCCACGGGTTTAACCACCAGTACCAAAAGGCCCTTGGTTCCACAGTGATCGATATTACCTTTGGGAACCTGGTCACTCCAGTCAAATTCTTCATCATCGAAGCTGATACCACATACAAGGCACTGTTGGGGAGACCATGGCTCCACGCCAATGGATTGGTTCCCTCCACCCTGCACCAGTGCATTAAATATGTCAAAGACGGAAAACAATACGTGATTAAAGGAGATGATCAGCCATTTGAGGCACACGAAGCCGAATTGGATGATGCTAAATACTACAGACCCAAGTCTGGAAAGGGGACAGCCACCAAACAAGAAAAACCCTCTCCTGAAACCGTGAAGGAAGCAGTCAAAAATGCTATGCTCAAAGCGGCCATAAAATCACAAATGCTCTTGGGTAGTGATAGTGAGACGGGATCGTCGGAAGGCACGACCAAGGATATTAACTTACCCACTCGAATACAGTCAAATTACTCCAGTGAGGGCGAGGAACAAAATACTCTGTCCATAGAAATCCTACCCTTAGAACACTGTAAAGACCTAACACCTCGGGAAAGTGAAGAAGTCATCCCGTTCAAAACCTTCACTGTCCCACCCAAAATAGAAGAGCTTGAAACAGGGCACGTTGTTCATCCCAGTATACAATTTGTCAAAATGGGGGAAATGGAACACCAGAATGAAGTGCCAAATTCTGAAAACTGGGAACAATGGCTTGTAGAGGAAACCAGGAAGACGGGGATTCCTCCTCAGCTTCAAGACACCACCAGCGCGCGGTTGGTTGAACTGTTCCGTAAAGCGCAATGCCTAGAGCCGATTCCCGAGAAACGAGCAAGGATGTTCCGAGACATGTGGAATGGCTACTCTAATGAAGTCACAAAGCTCAATGGGAAGGTTGCTAACACAAGGGGCCTAGGATTCAAAGCTCAAGCCAAGGACTCAGGGTCAAATACTTCTCAAAGACCCCGACAGCACTCTTGCCACCGCATAACAGTCACTGAAATCAAGGAAGGCAAAACAAACTCGGATGAAGGGGAACCTCCAGAAACAGAACAATTCATCCTAGCAGCCAAAAATGCACCAAAAGAATTAGAAGAAGGTGGTCAAAACACCATCGATAAATTGAAAGAAATCAACCTGGGAACAAAGGAAAACCCAAAGCCTACGTTCATTAGCACCTCCCTTCCTCAGGAGATGCAGGATGAACTGACCAAACTGCTAAGAGAATACCAAGATTGCTTCGCGTGGAGCTACAGTGAAATGCCCGGGCTAGATCCAGCAATAGCAGTCCACAAACTCAAAATTGACAAAGAACTCAAGCCAGTCAAACAAGGACCCCGGAGAATGAGGGTTGAGTTGGAAGAAAAGGTGACAGCCGAAGTCAAAAAGCTCATCAGTGCCGGATTCATAAGGGAAGAAGAAACGCCCGACTGGGTGGCTAACATTGTCCCGGTTAAGAAAAAGAATGGACAAATCAGAGTCTGTGTTGATTTCAGGGATTTAAACAAGGCTTGCCCCAAGGATGATTTCCCTCTACCAGTGACAGAAATCATAATAGACCACACCTCGTCCACGGGGTGTATTCCTTTGTAGACGGATACTCAGGATACAACCAAATCAAAATGGATGAGAGTGACCAAAAGCACACTGCCTTCCGTACCCCAATTGGTATTTACTGCTATAAAGTCATGCCTTTCGGCCTCAAAAATGCAGGAGCCACATACCAAAGGGCCATGACCAAAATCTTTGATGATCTCATACACAAGGTAGTAGAATGCTATGTAGATGACCTTGTTGTAAAGTCCCATACCCATGAACAACACTTGGAAAACCTGAGGCTGATGTTTGGGCGGCTAAGACAACACACGCTGAAACTCAACCCCCTAAAATGCGCCTTCATGGTGTCATCAGGAAAATTTCTAGGCTTTGTGGTGCGACACCGAGGCATTGAAATTGATCCTGATAAAATCAAAGCCATCCAAGAACTGTCCCCTCCACGGACACTCAAACAACTCCGGTCTCTCCAAGGGCGCTTGGCGTATATTAGGAGATTCATAGCCAACCTGTCAGGCAAAATCAAGCCTTTTACCAGGCTCACCAAGAAGGATGTCCCCTTTAAATGGGACGAAGAATGCCAGAAATCTTTCGATGATATCAAACAATATCTGCAAAAACCTCCTGTGTTAGCAGCGCCATC
>JAMFTS010008408.1:0-13615 GCA_028095005.1 Rhynchospora pubera | reverse complement strand
TATAGTCTTATTTACTAGTGTTTATAATACATCAGGAGCTAATGAAAGGATTTTAGTAAAACGAAATTTTCTCAATTCTTCAGTGATTGCACCAAAAATCCTAGATCCCTTTGGATTTCCTTTTTGATCAATGATAACTGCTGCATTGTCATCGTATTTTATTATCATACCATCTTCGCGTTTCAATTCCTTACGTGTACGTACAACTACAGCTCTAATTACTTCTGATTTTTCTAGAGACATATTGGGAACTGCTTCTTTGATTACAGCAACAATGACATTACCAATTTGAGCATATCGTTGATTACTCGCTCCTATGATTCGAATACACATCAATTTTCGAGCACCGCTGTTATCTGCTACATTCAACATGGTCTGAGGTTGAATCATATGTTTTTAATTTCAATTTTTGAATTTCAGTACAAAAAGATAAAAAAAAAGAAGAAAGAAATATTTTCTTTCCATAAAATAGAAATCTACACTTGCTTTTTAATCTTGAATACCTTATTTTTTGGTTTTCTTCTATATTTCTATTCTGAAATAAGAAATTGAGTTTGTATAGGCATTTTGTGAGCAGCTATTGAGATCGCTCTTCTAGCTACAGGTTCTGATACTCCACCCATTTCATAAAGTATTCGACCTGGTTTAACAACGCATACCCAATATTTTGGATCTCCTTTACCTGAACCCATGCGTGTTTCCGTAGTCCTAATTGTAACAGGTTTGTCGGGAAATATACGTACCCATATTTTTGCCCCACGACGCACATATCGTGTTATTGCCCTTCGCCCGGCTTCTATTTGTCTAGCTGTAATCCAGGTAGGTTCAAGTGCTTGAAGAGCATATCTGCCAAAAGATATCGAATTACCTCGACGAGATACTCCCTTCATTCTTCCTCTATGTTGTTTACGAAATCTAGTTCTTTTTGGGTTATAGTCGATGGTGAAATCTCATCTCTATTGCAAAACAGGACATGAGAGTTTCTTCTCATCCAGCTCCTCGCGAATAGGAATAAAAGGGTTCAATTTTGATTATTCAATCATTGAATTGAATTCAATTTTTTTTTCAATAAAATCAGAATAGTTTGATACAAAAAAATATACAAAAAAAGAAAGCCAAGGTGTGTGTTCATTTATTTCTATTTAATAGAATACACATAGAATATGATGTTTGTTTTATAATGAATCTTTTCTTTTCTGATTTTGATTTCTATTGAATGAATTGTGTTCAAATATTTTGATTCCGTGAATCAATAGGTATTTCGCGGGCGAATATTTACTCTTTTCTCTTTCATTTTTTTCTTTCATTCGTAAGTTTCATTCATGACTTTCAGAAAAATTGAAATTTTTTTTGGTTTGTTCCGCCATCCTACCTAATGAATTCTTAGAATTTGTTTTAAATAGAATTCTATAAAATCACAGGTTCTGTCGTTCCCCTAGCTTCTCTATTCATGATTAGGCCCAAACTCTACAATGGAGCTTTCAACAAAATTTGTTTTCAAGTTAATTTCCTTAGTTTTATTAACTCCAGACTCTTTATTCTTTGTTATTTTATTCATATTTCTCTTTTTTCTTTATTTTTGAATTGGATATTTGATTAAGAATAAAATGAAAAAATTTGATGCTTTGTGACACTGCTTTTTCTTTTAGTAATTTATAGACCATACATAATGGGATTATATAACATGGATATTTTGTTCTTTCTTTCTATCAGCCTTCCTTTTATCCACACCCCCTTTAGTTTGACTTAGCAAAATCGGATTTTTTCTCTATGAATTAGAAAATAAAGAAGAGATTTCAGTTGCTACAAATATATGATTTATTCATATAGTGACTGTTTGGGGGGATCTTGATAATACGAAGCAATAAGTTGGTTTTTAGTTTTTTTACCTTGAAATAGAAACAAGTTTTGAGTAAGGGTTAGTTGATTTTTTCAGCCCCCGCTTGAAAATGTTAAACTTTTCAATTTGAAAGAAAAAACTAACGAATCACACACTAAGCATAGCAATTATACTAAATAAAAAAAATCAATGAAATTATTATTTAACCCTAACTAATTCGAACTGCTTGTTTCTCTTTAATGCAAAAGAATCCATGAAAGAATTTGTCTTTTTTTCTTCTATCATTGCTATCAAATAGAAAGAAAAAGTAAAATATATATATATATTTGTTTGCAACTTTTCTTTCTCTACTTTCTAAATATCCAAATTTTTAGGCCTAGCACTCCATAGATTGTTTGAATTGTATGAGAACCATAATCTATTTTGCTACAAATTATTTGTAGGGGAAGTTTACCTTCTCTTTTACCTTCTTTACGTGCAATATCTTTTCCATCGATACGACCTGCGAGTTTTACTTTTATTCCTTTTGTATCTGTTTTTCTAGCTAAATCAATAGCTTGTGCCATTGTCTTTCTATAGGGGACTCTATTTTTTAATTGTAAGGCTATATATTCTGCAAGAAGATTAGGTTGTCTATAATGTATTTCAGCTTTTTCGAGGTGAACAGTGATTTTTCTGGGGCTGGGGTATACAGAATAAAATTCTTGTTTTTTTATATTTTCCCGGAAATGGGCCAATGTGTTTTCTTTGAGTAAGAATTTTGGCACGAATCCGCTATATATTTTTATTCGTATAAATGGTTTTTGTATTTTATTTGCTTGTTTTTCAATTTTTATTCGTACAATTCCTTCGAAGCCTAAGGGAGGTATTCGAATGTTTTCATATTTTGTATTCCTTTGGTTTACTTCTTTGACAACCATTTGGTAATATTTGTTGAGCCTATATTGTACATAATTCTTGAAAAAATCTCGTATTTTTTGATCTTCTTGTATACCCGTAGCATATTTTTTTGGTTCTTCGAACCAAATAGAATGATGACTTTGGGTTGTACCAAGTCTGAAACAAAGTGGATTTGTTTTTTGTCCCATAATTCCTCCCTATTTTATTTTTTTATCCATATTTTTGGAATTTCATAGGAATCTAAATCTTAGATTGATCTAAGAAAGATTTCGGTTTTTCCTTTAGTACGATTGTTATATGACACGTGGTTCTTTTTATTGGAAAACTATGTCCTTGAGCACGGGGTCTTGCCTTTTTTTTAATAGCACCTCTATTGACTTCGGCTTTACTAATGAATAAATCCGCTTCTTTTAAACCCATATTATGATTTGCATTTTTTGCTGCAGAATAAATTAATTTAGAAATGGGATAAGATGCTTGATAAGGCATGAAATATAGTATTATAAGTGTTTCTTGATAAGAACGTCCACGAATTTGATCAATGACTCTTCGTGCTTTGGAAACAGAAATATGGATATGTTGAGCTAAAACCTTTACTTCTTTACCTGAAGTTAAACTCGAGTTCTTTTTCATAGGATTTTCCCCTAGCTTTTTCCAATTTTTCATAAGATCTCCTTAATATTTGTTTGATCCCTATTTTTTTTTATTCTTCATTACAGATTTTTTATCGTTATCGTTTCTTGCATCTCTCGCGAAATTCCGTGTAGGCGCGAATTCTCCCAATTTGTGATCTATCATAGATTCTGTTATATAAATAGGTATATGTTCCTTTCCATTATGAATACCGAATGTATGGCCAACCATTGAGGGTAGAATGTTAGATGCCCGAGACCAAGTGACTATTATTTCTTTCTCCTTCCCCATTTTGATTTTTTCCATTTTTTCGAATAAATGATTAGCTACAAATCTTTTCTTTTGATTAGCTACAAATCTTTTCTTTGGATTAGCTACAAATCTTTCCTTTGGATTAGCTACAAATCTTTCCTTTGGATTAGCTACAAATCTTTTCTTTGGATTAGCTACAAATCTTTTCTTTGGATTAGCTACAAATCTTTCTTGTTGACCTATCACAGCTGATTACTCCTTTTTTGACATGGTAAAGATTGGCATTCTATGTCCAATATCTCGATCTAAGTATGGAGGTCAGAATAAATACAATAATGATGAATGCAAAAAAGAGAAAATCCTTTAGCTAGATAAGGGGCGGATGTAGCCAAGTGGATCAAGGCAGTGGATTGTGGATCCACCATGCGCGGGTTCAATTCCCGTCGTTCGCCCATCCCATCGAATTTTGGAAATTCGATTTGGAATGTTCCTATTTACGGCGACGAAGAATCAAACTATCACTATATTTTCTCCTTTTCCTACTTTTTCTTCCAAGCGCAGGATAACCCCAAGGAGTTGCGGGTTTTTTTCTTCCAATTGGAGCTTTTCCTTCACCGCCCCCGTGGGGATGATCCACAGGGTTCATAGCTGCTCCTCTTACTACAGGACGCTTACCTAGCCAACACTTCGATCCAGCTCTACCCAAACTTTTTCGGGTCACCCCAACATTACCCACTTGTCCGACTGTTGCCAAGCAGTTTTGGGATATCAAACGAACCTCCCCAGATGGTAATCTTAATGTGGCCGATTTACCCTCTTTTGCAATCAGTTTCGCTCTAGCACCTGCTGCTCTAGCTAATTGTCCGCCCTTTCCATGTTTGAATTCTATGTTATGTATGGTCGTGCCTAAAGGCATACCGGTTGAAGTAGATTCTTCTTTTTTATCAAAAAAAACCCCTTCCCAAACTGTACAAGCTTCTTCCAAAGCATACGGCTTTCTAGATGTATATGATGATATCGAAAAAAATAGATCTTTTCATCGTATAATGAAGTATCACATGAGTGGATATATAGGAATCCTAATCTGCCGAATCATTCATGTTATCATCTTCTACATCCTAGGTCTTTCCGTTCCGTCATCTGGCTTATGTTCTTCATGTAGCATTCAGACCGAATGACTCTATCAAATTACGTCGATACTTCCACATATTACGGGTAACGTAGGAGACATCTCTTCGGGGGATCTTCATTACCACTGCTTAGCTTTCAATTCGCCTCTGACCATCAAATGAAATGTGAATAACCCGTCCTCCTCTCTTTGAAAGAAGAGGCGCTTCCGGTTCGGTACGTGCTTCAAACAATTTTCTCCATATTACCATATCTCTAGAGTCAATAATTCTCTATTAGAAACTACTGAACTCAATCACTTGCTGCCGTTACTCAACAGTTTTCTGTTGAGGTCTATTCCATAGAGGTACTCCAATTGAATCAGTGATCGATTTCTAGGTTTTGTCGTAAACCTAATTGGTTACTTCCAATTACGTAAATCAATAGTTCAAACCGCACTCAAAGGTAGGGCATTTCCCATTGATATAGGAACTTCTGCACCAGAAACAATGGTATCTCCAATTATAGCCCCTCTGGGATGTAAAATATATCTCTTCTCACCATTCCCGTAGTGTATAAGACAAATGTATGTATTTCGATTAGGGTCGTATTCTATGGTTACGATTCTACCAGATATGTCTTTTTGATTCCGTCGAAAATCGATTTTACGGTATAGACGCTTATGACCCCCCCCTCTATGCTTTGCGGTAATGATTCCTCTGACATTACGACCTTTACTACAACGATGCCGTCCATAGATCAGATTATTTCGTGGATTGGATTTCATTTGACTGTCTACAGCTCCATTGCGTGTACTTGGACTAGAAGTTTTGTATAAATGTATCGCCGTGTTATTAAGTATTTTTCTTGAAGTTCTTTTCTTTAGAATCTCTAGAAGAGGTGGAATAGAATAACCTGATGGAAGCGTAATGATCATATGCCTGTAATGGATTGCATGTCCCATAATAGGTCTCTTCGACCCTTTCGGGGTAGTCGATGGCTATTCATAGCCATTACCTGAACACCAAAGAAGAGTTCAACCCAATACTTACTTGATTTCTGTCTTAGTTGATCCTGATTCGGCATTAGAAGTATGTATATTGATTCTTCCCCAATAACCGAAGACTTTTTCCTGTAACTACTCCATATTTGATTCCATCCATAACTCCAATTTCTTCCCTATGAGTCCCAGTATTGATCAGGATTCGAGTTCTTAATCTTCCTATGTTATGGTATGAATATACCATATTCAATTCGTTATGGATGGATGATGAGATCCCATCCATAGAGAGCCAACTTATTGAACATTCCCATTAGGGTGCATCCAGTAGGAATTGAACCTACGAATTTGCCAATTATGAGTTGGGTGCTTTAACCATTCAGCCATGGATGCTGAATCTAAGAGATATTATCATAATCTAAAAGATGTATGATCATAATCATACACATTGGATCAAAAACGGGGTCAGAGGGATCAAAAACCGCTAATTCGTATAAAGCCATCGAACCGGCCCAACCAGCAACTAGAGCTGTGTGCATTATATGAACAGAAAGCAATCGACCGGGATCATTCAATACGACAGTATGAACACGATACCAAGGCAAACCCATGGAAATACTCCTTAAGAGAAATAGAAACTATGTCACTTTATTTTATCGCATTAAACTCAAAAGACTATATACTGTGTACCTCACCTTTTTGCAGTAGATTCTGTATCAGAAAGGGCTCATTTTGATTTCATCCCATTGAAAATCAAAATAAGGGAACAACTCCGTTCGTAAGAACAAAGAGAAGCAGATCTATTCAGTCCAAGGCGCATCGGAAGATTGCATTTTTATAGTTAAACTGATCCATCGAATGGATCAAATATTAAGTGAATATTTTCACATTTTTTTATTTTTCTTTTTTTTTTTTATAGTGTAGGAGGAGCATGAAAAATTCCAAATTGAGTATTTCGAAGTTGCAAGACGTAGTCGAAGTCTTTGTTTCAGACTACATTTTGAACAGGGTGATAATCTTTCACTTATGTTCGTTTATGGTTATGCTTAGTACGAAACTCATTACTAACGACGAATGGTTACAGAGGGTCGATTTTTGGTTATCTAAGCGAAAAGATGCAAAAAGTGTTACTCCAGTTAACACTAAAACTATCTCTTTTAGTGAAAATTGTTTTCGGCGCAGATATGTCTTCTATGGACATATAGAAGAGGGTAGAGAAGCACAATTGTATAAAAATTGTGCAAGAACTTCACGTGCACACGCTCGTTTAAACGGAATCCTTTTAGATCAACTTTGTGAATTTCTTGTTCAATTCAAGAATGAACAAATGAGTCTGAATGAGATGACTGAGCGTTTTCGAAAAGAGCTTAGTGCAGCGATTATAAATCGCTGCATATACTTTGAACACAAAGTAGAGCTTTATGATATTAAAGTAGAGCTTTATGATATTTTCACTTTAGTCGATCTTTTTGTGGACATTAACGCCGACTTAGGATTGTGCAATTTGTTTTCTGAAATTATAGAAAATGCAAAATTGGATCAATCCATTAACCAAACCATCAATAGATCTTTGAAAATGGAAATATGCTATCCATTCGATAGTATCTTTCCACCCTTCTTAATCAATTTTTGTAGGAGCAAAAATCTCCTTTTTAAAATAGTGCTTTTAACTTTTCTTTGTTCCGAAGAGCGCATTTCGATCGACGAGTTTATATCTTATCTTGAAAAGCTTTACGAAGCGGAATTCGTTCCATTGATAGAGGCCAGTAATCTGGCTAACGGGCCCCGCCAAATTCAGAACAGGTTTTTAGAACCTGGGCACAATAATTCTATTCACACAATACAATTTTATAACCTTGCGAAGTCTTATTGTATTGATGAATTGAATATGATTCAGGTACAGTTGAAACGAATCCACTCTAATATGGCCGGGTTACGAGCCGGCCTTCATTTGTGCTCCAAGGAGCAAGTGTTTTTGTCTTGTAAAAGCGATTTGAGAGTCTACATGAAGTCTTATTGCAAACAATTCAAAAAAATCAAAGAAAATTTTGAAAAAAATCGCGAAACATCGGACATATTTGATTACTTTATTCAAACGCATGTCGATTTCGCGATATGCATTCATATATTCGAAATTATGAATGCTACGATACGATGGAATGATCCAGGTTGGTTGGATTCATCGTCTGAAGATAATTCAGACGATGATTGGAGTGATCTGATCAAGTTTGGTATTGGAATTAAGAAAAAAAACTTTGATCCACCAAAAATCCCGGGTTCAGGGAGGTAAATGTTTGAGAAAAGGTCAAATTTTAGCAGACGGTGCCGCTACAGTTGGTGGGGAACTCGCTTTAGGGAAAAACATATTGGTAGCTTATATGCCATGGGAGGGTTACAATTTTGAAGATGCAGTACTAATTAGCGAACGTCTGATATATGAAGATATTTTTACGTCTTTTCACATTCGGAGATGTGAAATTAAGACTTATGTGACTGAAAGAATCAATGATTCAAATATTAAACAATCAGTGAAGAAATATTACCTAATTTTCTAATCAACAACCAATACCTAAAAAATAGAAGTCAAAATGAAAATCATCATCAGCATTTTTTGTAGTAAAATAAGGATAACATTAATACTCTTCATAATAATCTTAAAGAAAAGTAGGAACTCTATGAAAAAAAAAAAGAAAAATACAGCACATGATTGGATATCCAGCTGGATCTTGGACTGGAGAGAGATATTAAGAGAGATCAAGAAATCTCACTCTTTCATAGACATTTTTTTCGACCAAGAACGCTTTATGAGACTCTTTGACTCCCGAATTTTGGGTATCCTATTTTCCAAAAATTCCCAGGGTTCAGGAAGCAATCGATATTTAACCAAAACAGGTTTAATAACTCGAGATTCCAGGATCAAAAATGTAGTAAAACGTGTCCATGGTGTCGTCAAAAATGTGGTAAGGGGTGTGATGCTACTTGTACTAGGGGTCTGTTTATGTCGTCTTCAAAATCGAAATATAGTTGAACGAAAAAATATCTATTTGAGGGGGTTTCTTCCTATACCTATGAATTCGGTTGGATCTAGAGAAGAATCTTCTAATATTAATAGATTTGTAATTTCGCTTTTGTATCCTCCAAAAGGATCTTCTAATCAATCCATACATCATTTCGATTCCATTAGAAATGAGGATGTGGAACGAACAGAGATAGAATCAGGTCGATTCCCGAAATTTCTTTTTGGATCTTCCTCAAAGTTCCGGCTATCCGCAGAAGGTGAAAAGCGGATGAATAATAATCTGCTTCCGGAAGAAATCGAAGAATTTCTTGGGAATCCTACAAGATCCATTCATTCTTTTTTCTCTGACAGATGGTCAGAACTTTATCTGGGTTCGAGTCCTACGGAGAGGTCCCCTGTAGAGAAGGCTCTTTGGAAGAGAAAATTGGGTGTTTCTTTTGTCCCCTTCAGGCGGCGATCGGAACATAAAGAACTGGTGGATCTATTCAAAATAATTAGGTATTTACAAAAAACCGTCTCAATTCATCCTATTTCCCCCGGGTATTCTATGATTCCGAAGGAGAAATCGAATGCAGAAGATCGATTTGCAGAAATGGTAAATCGATTCATTCTATCAATAACGGAGCCGAATAAGGATTCCATTGGAAAAGATAGTATGAATCATCGAACTAGGACGAAATCTACGATCAATCAACATTTATCCAATTGGGCAAAGAGTGAGAAGAAATGGTTCGACCCTTTTATTTGTCGAACCCAGAGATCCAGGAATGGGTATCCTGATGCATATAGCAAATGGTCGAATGAGTTCCAGAATCTCCAGGAAGATTTCCTGGGATATTTCTCTTCGAAACAGGAGAAGCTTCAAGTAGTCTTCGATCAATTACGAGATTTACGAGATCAATTACGATGCCATATCACTGATTTTTCGAGTTATTGGGATTTGATTGATTGGTCCGAAATTTTCGACATATACGAATTCACTTTCACTAAGTTATTTCTTGTCCTTTTGCCCATGGCACGTCTCTTTTTTCATAAGTTACTTAAGTTACTTATCTTTTTTCCTAAGTTTTTGTACTGGTTATATCCCCGATTCTCTGTACATATCGGGAATATCGCCATTCATAGTTCTGAGATGTACATTTATGAATTGAAAGATCCGATCCAGGAGAAGTCGTTCGAACCACTACGTCTTCAAATCGTTCTTTTGAAGAAATTGAAACCCTTCTTATTGAACGATCATAATACTTCTCAAAGATTGGACGATCATAATACTTCCCAAGGATCGAAATTATGGATCAATGAAGAAAGAATATTCCCATTTTATTTCAACGAAATATCAAAGTGGATGATTGACTCATCCCATAGTAGAAAGAATCGCATGAAATCCTTTGATAACACGGATTCCTATTTCTCCATCATACCCCATGATCGAGACAATTGGCTGAATCCCGTGAAAGCATTTCATAGAAGTTCTATGATATCTTCTTTTTATAAAGCAAATGGACTTCGATTTTGGAATGATCTACATCACTTTTGGTTCTGGGTCTCTTGTAAGAAAAGATTTCCCTTTTTTGTGGAAAAAATTCGTATCAATAATGAGGATCTTACATATCGAAAATTCCTCAATATCTCATTTATTCGCAACAAAATAGTTTCTTTGTACGTCGGTCAAAAAAAACATTTTGTTTTGAGTCTTTCTGCAAGGGTATCTGACATAAACATACCTCAGGATCAGGATTTTCCAAAAAGTAGCGACAAAAGAGAGAACTTGTACAAATCTTTCATGTATAAATTGTATCAAAAATTCTATAATAGATTCTATACATCTTTCATTTTTCCAAGAACTCTTTATGCAATTCAATCCGATCCAGTCGTTTTTAGAGCTAGTTCCTCGATCGCGGACCTTTTAAGACCAATTCAATCTGATCCAGTCGTTTCTAGAGCTAGTTCCTCGATCGCGGACCTTTTTAGATTGGAAAAAACTTTTTGGCAATCTTTTTCAGATATGAATCGATCTGATTCAAAAATGAAGAACTTGCATCAGTATCTCAGTGTCAATTCAAACATGGACTGTGGATCAAATCCATGTTCTGAGAAATCTTTACCATCCGGAAAGAAGGAAAAAAGGAGTCTTTTTGGTTTTCGAAGTAAAAAGAAATACGTTAAAAAAAGAAATATCAAAATAATCAATAAAAAAAAACTTTTTTCTGTAAAACTTTTCGAAGGGAATATTGAAGAAAATATTATTTACTTAGAATGGACTATTTACAAAGAATGGCTGCTCACGATCTTTACTACGAGCGGGTTCAAATATTTCAGATTCATCCTTTCCGAGATTTTTTCCTATTTTATATTCCCAACCGTGATATCCAAAATTCAAGATATTCTGGATATACCATGGGTATATCTTGAGAAGATTTTGATGAAATGGACTCTGATAAGTGAGAAGATTTTGATGAAATGGACTCTGATAAGTAAGAAGATTTCAAATCTTCATTTAGTACAGCTACTCCGAAAAAAGACTAATCTGTCTCGAACAAAGACTGATTCTTTTAATGGGTCTTCTCCTTTTCTTTCTTGTACATTTTCATTATTCTTCTCATATAGGAATAAGTCATTGATATCGGCTGAGTTCCTCTTTTCAATTCTTTTCCTTCTTCTTTTTGCTGGATATCTCGCTTGTAGAGGTCTTACCTTCATTTGCAAAACCTGTCGTCAGTTATTTCTAGATTTTGAAAAGATCAAATCTTGGGCAAATCCATCATGCTTCATGGAGTTGGAAAAACTTAGGGATAGGTATCCTATATCTTCTTTCAGGTCAGAGAATTTAGAGGATCCCTTTCCAGTTATTTTCCAGGATCCCATTGGATTTATAGAGAATCCCCGTCCAGTTATTGCTATTCTGCAAAAATACTATGTTATTCTGGAAGAATACATAGGAGAATTCTTCAATTTTCTGATAGAACTAGGATACCTACTACTTTTTCAGGAAGAATCTGAGAATCGAAATCGGATCGATTTGCTCATCTCTTATCTCACCTATCGCATAAGTTCTTTCATAAGTCTCATCCCAAATAATTTCATCAATCAAATCATTTTTTTTATAAATACGAGACATCTAAGTCCTACAAGTATAGAGATGTATTCATTGATAAGGAAAAGAAAAAAGGTGGGGAACTGGGATGATGAAATAGAATCCTGGGTGGCGGACACCGATTGGGTTGATGATCAAGAAAAAGAATTTGTGGTTCAGCTCTGCACCTTAAGTACAGAAAAAAGGATTAATGAAATTCTATGGAGTTTGACTCAGAGTAATCTTTTAGATGAAATAGTGGAACAACCTGGATCCAATTATTTACGGTACTTATTTGAAATGCAGCAAAAGGATCTATTGAATTATGAGTTCAATAAATCCTGTTTAGCGGAAAGACGGATATTTCTTGCTTATTATGAGACAATAACCTCGTGGGGGACTTTTCATTTGTCATCTCGTCCAACCCCCTTTTCGCTTCGCTTAGCCCCGTACCCTTCTAGGAGTGTTTTAGTGATAGGTTCTATAGGAATTGGGCGATCCTATTTGGTCAAATCCCTAGCGAAAAATTCTTATCTTCCTTTCATTAAGATATATCCGCTCGAGTACCGGTATTTATACGATTACGATTGCGATTTTTACGAGGCGTCTTTTTGGTCTTTTTTGGATGGTGAATCATATTGGGTTGGAGGTGAATTCGACGACTGTGAGGATGAGGGTATTACTTCTATTCCTTTTGATGTTGATGATTTTGATGTTGATGATAGTGGCGATATTGCTAAGAATATTAATTTTGATAAGATTCTTTTCAATATGACACAGGATAGGCTAACTAGCAATAACCCATTTTATTGGGATATGACCGTGCAATTCGATTTGGCAAAAACAATATCTCCTTGTATAGTATGGATTCCAAACATTCATGATCTGGATCGGGATGAGTTGAGGTATTTATCCCTCCATCTAGAAGAGAGCTCTCTTTCCAATTCCAAGGATCGTCAAAGATGTTTTACTAGAAATATTCTAGTTATTGCTTCGACTCATATTCCCCGAGAAGTGGATCCCGCTCTAATAGGCCTGAATAAATTTAATACATTCATTAAGATACGAAGGCTTACTATTCCAGAACAACGAAGGTACTTCCGGATTCTTTCATATACTAGGGGATTTGGCTTGGAAAATCAAATATTCGATAGTAAGAAATTTGGGTCTATAACCATGAGTTCGAATGCACAACATCTTGTAGCACTTAACAATGAGGTCCTATCAATTAGTATTACACAGAGGAAATACATAATAGAAGAAACGAATTCAATTCGATTCGCTTCTTTTAGACAGACTTGGGATTTTCAAACTCACATAAGATGGTTTCAGGATCATAGGATCTTTTTGTATCAGATAGGAAGAGTTTTTGCACAAAATATATTTCTAAGCAATTTTCCCATAGATCCTATATATATCTATATGCAGGACCCTATCGCGAGGAATAAAATATGGAGTTCTTATTTGTACAAATGGTACGTCGAACTTGAAACAAATTTGAAGAAAATAACGATACTTCTTTATCTTTTGAGTTGTTCTGCCGGATTGGTCACTCAAGATCTTTGGTCTTCACCCGGACCCGATGTCAAAAATTGGATCACTTCTTCTGAATTTCTTGAGAATGATTCTCAGCTAGTTCAGAACCTATTAGAATTAGAAGGCTTTCTGGTGGGATGCTCATGGATAGAAAAAAATAGCAGTGAGACATTACTTCTTCGGTCCGAACCAAAGAATCCGTTAGATATGATGCAACAGAATTCTTTTTCTACCCGTTATCGTAGTAGATTGAGA
>JAMFTS010004911.1:0-13623 GCA_028095005.1 Rhynchospora pubera | reverse complement strand
AAACAAAAGAGGGAAAGGACCCGCTAAGTTCTTACTTTTGAATGTGAAAAATCCGGTCCATCCTAGTAATTAAAAATTACTAGAGTGATGAGCCCAGTCCAGAATATGAACCGTAAAAGAAAACACCTATTAAACCTATCACAAGAATACCTGTTAAAGTACCTATTAGCCAAAGAGGAATCCTTCCAGTAGTATCGGCCATTTCTCCTACTTTCCTCCACATTTAATGTAGTCATGCTCGAGACAAAAACAGTCATGGATAATAATGACAGTCGTATCTTTCCGAACGAATGCAATAAAATAAAGAGAATTATTCTCTTTCAATTAAAGAAATAATTCGAAAATAAAACAGCAAGTACAAAAATGAGTAATAAACCCCAGTATAGACTGGTACGATTCAATTCCACATTTTGTTCATTCGGATTTGATTGTGTCATAGCTTTCTAATTGAAATTCATTTTATCGTTGGATGAACTGCATTGCTGATATTGACCCTAAAAAAAAAACGGTAGGTACAGCTAATCCGTGAACAGCTAACCATCGTACTGTAAAAATTGGATAGGTTCGATCTATAGTCATTGAAGGCCTCCTAAAAGGATCTACTAAATTCATCAAGTTGTTCTAAAGAATCAAAACGTCCGGTGATCAATGGAATCCCTTGTCGACTTTCCGTAAAATATTCGTTTGGCCGAGGACTCCCAAATACATCGTAAGCTAAACCCGTACTGACGAATAACCAACCCGCAATGAATAAGGAAGGTATAGTAATGCTATGAATAACCCAGTATCGAATACTGCTAATAATATCAGCAAAAGAACGTTCTCCTGTGCTTCCAGACATGCTGAGCTCCACAAATTTTTGTACATTCAAAAAAGGGAATTGATTCCGTAAAAGATAGGATCAAAAATAGATAAAACTATTATACTGCTATTTTTTCTATCTTTGTGAGATCGTCCATTTTGTACCAAAAGTTTATTTCGAGTATACCGAATCAGTATAGCTATCTCTCCTATGGCATAGCAACGCAGTTTCGACCGATACCGAAATGCTACATAATCCCTCTTTTCCTTATCTATCCATAACTTGATGTTATTCAATAGATCGATAGAGAATACTGCAAATTCTTAATTTGCTTTCCTTTATTAGCTTCTAAATGGGAAGTAAGTAAGAATCTTCGAAAAATCCAATTTGCAAGCTTAGCTTAACTAATTCAAGTGATTTTAGCAAATTCTATCTATTAATCAATTTGATTAAATTCGAAAAGATCAGTCTTAATGAATAAGAGAAAGAGGGCGAAAATACATAAGGATACAAGCAGATCTGATTTGATTGAACCATTTTGTCAATTTGACGATGAGAAAACGAAGAAGATTCAAAAAAAATAGAACATTTCAATATTTTTGAATAAATAGATTCTATTATTTATTAATAGAATTTTCTTCGCCTAGAGTTAATCAATAACAAAAAAAATGAATCTAATATATCAAATATCGATAGCAACGTCTTTTGCTACCAAAAGAGAATTGCTTCTTCTTTCAAATCGAAAATGATTGGATTTTCATTAACGGAAACCTATCTATTCTGTTATATTCCATTTTATACGTAAAAGTATAGGTGAATTCTCTTTTTTGGTTATAACTCTTATTTGAATCCTTTCATTTCAAAGAATTCATTGGTATGTTAGAATCAAAAAGAATCAAAAATAACTAAATAAGTAGAATTCAATAATTGAATAAATAGACAATTAATAAATCAAAAACGTAATACTAAATGAGATAAAGAAAGTACAATTTCGATTTGTGATGAATCATTGTTGCATTAGGTCGAACAGAAAGATTCTTTCTTGACCGAACTCAAAGTATTTAATGGAACTGAATTCTCTGAATTGATAGAATATAGAATGAGTCGAAAAGGATAAAAGAAATAACTCATCTTCAAATCGACTTCTTGACACGAAAAAAAGAAAAGAAATGAATGATTCAGAACTATATATATGCCCAGGCTACAATATGAAAATCATTTCAGGGATTTTCCCTTCTTTTGTCCGTGTCAACAAAAAATTCATGATGCCATGTGAATCGCTAGAAACATGTGAAGTGTATTATGGCTAACCCAATAACGAAAATTTCGTAAGGGGACTGAAGCAGGCTATCATGAAACAAAAGATCTTCTTTCTAAAGAAAGATTTGTTGGCTCGGAATCAAAGAATGAATCGATATCATATCTAATGAATCCATTTTTGAATAATTAAGTACTCTATTCCTTTAATTAGTATTATCGATAATGATCAAGAATTCATGAATTCTTGACTCATTTAATTGGAAATATTCCATTATAAAAACTACCATCGTATTTTGAACTTAGGTAAATACTTTATCAGTATATGGAGTAAAAAAACATAAAAAATTTGGCCTTTTATGCTTACTATAACTAGTTATTTCTGTTTTTTAATGGCTGTTTTAACGATAACCTTAGTTCTATTTATTGGTTTAAGAAAGATACGGCTTATTTAAAATAAATTGAATGCAAAATTCCGAAAAAATCTTTTTCGGGGATTTCGTGTATTCTATGGTTATTTCCGCAACCATTGCCAATTTTTTTCTTGGTTATTAAGATTCATAGATAATTCAGATTATTATTTAAAGATAGATCTTAACCTCTTTTTTTTATCTGCTCAAATCGAAATGATTGAAGTTTTTCTATTTGGAATTGTCTTAGGTCTAATTCCTATCACTTTGGCAGGATTATTTGTGACTGCATATTTACAATACAGACGTAGTGATCAGTTGGATCTTTGATTTTCCAAATTTTCTTTTTTTTATTAGTCTCTTTCCTACTGTAGGTCAAATTTCAGTTTGAATTTCACTTTGTTTTTATATAGACGAAATCACGCTCTGTAGGATTTGAACCTACGACATCGGGTTTTGGAGACCCGCGTTCTACCGAACTGAACTAAGAGCGCGTTTCAATCAAATCAAAAAAATCTTTTAGGATAGAAATCCTAACGCATTGCTTATACATATAGTATATGCAAATTAACGAATCCCTCTTCACTTCCTACAGGAGAAGTTATAGGTAGGGATGACAGGATTTGAACCTGTGACATTTTGTACCCAAAACAAACGCGCTACCAAGCTGCGCTACACCCCTTTTTGAACTTGTTCTAGAGTATCATTGTCTGTCTTCTTTTCCATATATATAGTCATTTTTTGATATCTATATCAAACTATATCAAAGTTTGTTGTCATTTATTATTTCTGGTTTCATATAATAAAAGAATAAAATATCTGAAACCTAATCGAACTTCTAGATAAAGAATTCCTATTTGAACAGTAATACTCATAAAAAGGGCTTCTTTCTTTTGTTTTTAGGCCGGGCAGAAAATTCTGATTGGTTCATCTTCCATAATCAATTTTAGAATTTTAGATAGGAATTCCGCGTAGGAAAAAAAAGAAAAATGAATACAAAAAATAGAGAATTACAGCATCTGACCATATATGGATTCCAATCAAGTAAAGAAAGAGAATTTGCAATGCAAGATATCAAAACATATCTCTCTGTGGCACCTGTAATAAGTACTCTATGGTTTGCTTCTTTAGCAGGTCTATTAATAGAAATTAATCGTTTATTCCCAGATGCTTTGTCATTCCCCTTTTTTTGATATTCAATTAAAAAATCATTAATATGTGAAGAAATAAAGGAGAATAGAATTCTGACGATTCTTTTTTCAAATCTTTAGATAGATAGGGGGATATAAAGAAAAAGCTCATTCAAAATGTACTGAATCAAAATCCAGTAAGTCCGCCCAAGATCACATTTAGGAAAAAGATGGAATTAATTAGTTTAGTGTAAGCTACATGAAATCATAGTATAAAAAGAAGAGACTGAAATAAGAAAGTTATGGGGGTTTCGAATAAAACGAGATACTTAGAAAGAGATTGTATTAATTTAATACAAGTAATAAATTACTTTATTAACACTCGAATAATACATATTGAATTGATTAGGTAATTGCCAAAAGATCTTTCGATTCGAAATGGAATAACTAATTAAGAATTCTTATTGATTTTATTCTTCTTTTTCGATTCAAAAACCGGAAATAGGAGAGTTAAAAAAACCAATCAAAATATATAAAGGAGATTCATGGCTAAAGGGAAAGATATAAGAGTCAGAGTTTTTTTGGAATGTACTAGTTGTGTTCAAAGAAGTGATAATAAAAAATCACTGGGTATTTCTAGATATATTACCCAAAAAAATCGTTCCAATACACCCAGTTTATTGGAACTGAGAAAATTCTGTCGCTATTGTAACAAACATACAACTCATAGGGAAATCAAGATATAGATCGAAGGAAACTAACATAATATCTTCGATCTTTGCAAGCAATACACGAAGTAAGAACTTCACCATATTACTATATTAGATAATAGTAAAGAATATCTATGAATCAAACTTAATCTCATTTTCGTATGGAGATTCTCTCATGAGTATAGATATATAATAGATGGATGAAATAATCAAATTATTTTTGAATGATATCTGATAGATGAATGAAATAATCAAATGATATATGAATCAAAACCTATTTTGGTTGGATCTTAAATGAATCAATAAATCGAATTTTCGAGATAAGGAATAAACCATGGATAAACTCCAGCAACCTATTCGTATTCATAAACCCAAGAAACCTCTTGGTAAATTCAAAAACTTTTTTCGTAAATCCAAACAACCTTTTCCTAAATCTCGTTTAGGAAAATTTGGTAAAGATATTCCTCTTCGTCAATACCTTATTCTTCGTCGTAAATTTGAATTTTGCCATAAATCTCCTAGATATTCTAAATATCGTAATCGTATTCGTAAGCAATTTTTTCGTAAACGTTTCTTCATTAGATCAAGGAGTCAAATCCATTATAAATATATAGGTGTAATTAGTCGATTTATTGGTTGGCAAGCAAAAATCATACCTAAAGAAGTTACTAAATTAACCTTAAGACAACAACGACTAATGACTAATGCTATAAAAAAAGCTCGTATTTTAGGTTTCTTACCTTTTGTTGCAAATGAGATATATGCTAGGAAACGCAGGCTAGAGATTTTAAAACGTCGTCTTGAAAATGAAGAAAAAAAAAAATCACAAAAAAATCGTGCTAAAACTGGACCAAGAACTCCTCGTCCTAACACTGGACCAAGAACTCCTCGTCCTAAAAATGAAACGGGAACTCCTCCTCCTAACACTGGACCAAGAACTCCTCGTCCTAAAAATGAAACGGGAACTACTCCTCCTAAAAATGAACCAAGGACTCCTCGTCCTAACACTGGACCAAGAACTACTCGTCCTAACACTGAACCGGGAACTCCTCCTCCTAACACTGGACCAAGAACTACTCGTCCTAACACTGAACCGGGAACTACTCGTCCTAAAAATGAAACGGGAACTCCTCGTCCGAAAAATGAAACGGGAACTCCTCGTCCGAAAAATGAAACGGGAACTCCTCGTCCGAAAAATGAAACGGGAACTCCTCCTCCTAACACTGGACCAAGAACTACTCGTCCGAAAAATGAAACGGGAACTCCTCGTCCGAAAAATGAAACGGGAACTCCTCCTCCTAACACTGGACCAAGAACTACTCGTCCTAACACTGAACCGGGAACTCCTCGTCCTAAAAATAAAACGGGAACTACTCGTCCGAAAACGGAACCAAGAACTACTCGTCCGAAAACGGAACCGGGAACTCCTTCTCCTAAAACCAGAAATCCATAAGCATACTTCCCAATTGACTTAAAATCCCAAATTGGAATTCAAGCTAAAATGTAGATTTTTTTTGAAAAAGTTTAGAAAGCTGGTTGGATTCTTGTATTTTAAAAAAAGGAAAAACAATCTTTTTATTGAGAGATGCTCTTAATTGCTACTATTTTTCTTTATCTCAATCGATTTTCCTTTTATATCTTCCCGGAGTTCATTCTCCGGGGAATCCTTTTTTCATCATTACTAATAGATTATTTTAGTATCTCCTCATTTACCTTATTAGGTTTAATAATTTTATAAGAAATCTTGGAAAGACCAATCTTATTTGATATTGCTATTTGTGAAAGTATTTTACGATTAAGAATCGATTGCTTCTTGTACAGATTGTGGATAAATTGAGAATAACTATCAAATATTTGGTTTTCACGAGTTACTGCATTTATTCGAGTGATCCACAAACGGCGAAAATATCTCTTTTTCCTTCCTCTATCTCGATAAGAGTAAAACAAAGCTCTTATTGTCTGTTGGTTAATCGTTCGAGTGTGTCTTGAATGAGCTCCTTTAAAACCTGATACAAGGGAACGATTTTTTTTTCGACGTCTTCGAGCTATATATCCTCGCCTTACTCTGGTCATTGAATTCCATTCAATTTGAATGAATAACTAATGAATTCGATTTCTTTTCTTTCAGTTATTCTTTTTTCCGCCTAGGGTCAATCAATAACAAAACGGATTACTCCAATATATCAGATATCGATTCCAATGGCTTTTGCTACTATAACCTTCCCAACCACGATTCTTGCTTTTCTCTTATTTGACCTTTCCATAAAGATAAAGAATTCTATATTAAACAACAAAATAGTGGGTTCCATCGTTTCTATGGTTACGCCTCGAACGGTGAGGTTCTCTCTATACGCCGGAGCTTTTTTTCCATTGATAATCATCATCAAAAGATTTTGTGAACTTGTATAGTTCATATTCTTTGGCTCTACCTATTCATTAGAAAGTAATAGCCCTTTTGACACTAAGAGTTATCCATACAGTGACGGCATTTAATTAGAAAAGTTGGCTAGGTAGCTAACCCTATGAGTCCGTTCTTTCAAAAGGGAGCATAACCTTTTTGCTTCTTCATAATGCTATCTCCTCCGCTTAATGGATAACCTTTTGCTACCAATGGAGAATTGCTTCTTCTTTCAAATTGAAAATGATTGGATTTTCACCAATGAAAACCATAAATTTTATAGAATATAAATGGTGGATGATATCATATACTTTTTGAAAATATCCTATTGATCAGTATAGGTCGTTGATACTGGAAAAATTCTCTCATCTGTTCAAAGTCATGATCTGAACGAGTCACACATACACCCTAGTACATACTCCTCGACGCTGAGGACATCCTTTAAGAGCGGGGGATTTCTTAACATTTTTTTTTGGCTTTCTTACGTTTTTAAGAAGTTGTTTAATAGTTGGCATATTGTATGTATATTTATACAGAATATAATTGTTTGGTTTAGATCGATCTTAACCAGATGTTAATTTCTATTAACATGAATATTCAATAGAATTCGACTTTGAAATAGATGGACACAAAATCATTCAGATCATTCAGGATCTTCTCTTATTTTCTTCTTTTTGTTTCTTGCGTATTATGCGATCGACAATACCATAAGCTTGGGCTTCTGTTGCGGACATATAAGTATCTCTTTCCATATCATTCTGGATCTCATTTATGGGTCTGCCTGTATTTTGTGAATACATATCCGCAATAACCTCACGAAGTCTAAACAGTTCTTCTGCTTCCAATTCTATTTCACGTGGAGTGCCTATAAAAGGGGCAGTCCGAGGTTGGTGAATCATAATCCTAGCGTGAGGCAATGCGAATCGTTTAGTCTTTGTTCCTCCAACCAAAATTAAAGATGCACCTGATGCAGCTAATCCCATACCTATTGTACGCACATCAACCCTACCTTGCACATGTTTTATAACATCATATAAAGCTATTGATGATAGTGCGCTTCCACCCGGAGAGTGTATATACAAAGAAATATCACGATCATCTTGTTGACTCAGATATAGTAACAGACCGATAACTTGATCGATCCAAACGCCCGTAATCTCTCTACATAGAAAAAGGATTTTGCTGTGAATAATAAGTGGGTAGTTTACGTAAACCCAATCTTTTTTTTTCTCCTTTGAAGACCACCAGTCGGTGGGGACTTTTGGTATACCAATTGGCATATTGTATGTATATTTATACAGAATATAATTGTTTGGTTTAGATCGATCTTAACCAGATGTTAATTTCTATTAACATGAATATTCAATAGAATTCGACTTTGAAATAGATGGACACAAAATCATTCAGATCATTCAGGATCTTCTCTTATTTTATTTTTTTTGTTTCTCCTTTATTATGCGATCGACAATACCATAATCTTGGGCTTCTGTTGCGGACATATAAGTATCTCTTTCCATATCATTCTGGATCTCATTTACGGGTCTGCCTGTATTTTCTGAATAAATATCCGCAATAACGTCACGAAGTTTAAACATTTCTTCTGCTTCCAATTCTATTGAACGTGGAGTGCCTACAAAACGGGAAGCCGAAGGTTGGTGAATCAAAACCCTAGTGTGAGGGAATGCGATTCGTTTACTCTTTGTCCCTCCGACCAAAATTAAAGATGCACCTGATGCAGCTAATCCCATACCTATTGTACGCACATTAGGTACCAAACTTTTGATAGTATCATAAATGCCTAGTGATGCTAGTGCCCCTCCACCCGGAGAGTTTATATACAAAGAAATATCATCATTATCTTTACCCAGATATAGTAAGAGAGCGATAATTTGATTGACGATAATGCCCGTAATCTCTCTAGTTAGAAAAACGATTTTGTCGTAATAAAGTCGTTGGTATAGGTCAATCCAACGACTTTTTTCCCTTTCAAAACGGCGAAAAGGTACTTTTGGTACGCCTATACTCATAAAATTTCATCAATTTATTTCTTTTCAAAAAGTACACTTGAATAAAAAAACGTGAAAATCCATGAATTCCTGCCTTCATTCCTTTTTCTTCTTTTTTTTCTACTTCTATTTGATCCATTGGAAGGATTTTTTGATAGAGTAAGACAGAATGAATGCTGGAACCAAGGGATTGATTATTTGAAAGAATGATCAAGAATTTCTAATTCTAATGCAATCTTCCCGTTGCGTATTGGTACTTATCGGGTATAGAATAGATCTGCTTCTCTTTGTTCTTACGAACGGAGTTGTTCCCTTATTTTGATTTTCAATGGGATGAAATCAAAATGAGCCCTTTCTGATACAGAATCTACTGCAAAAAGGTGAGGTACACAGTATATAGTCTTTTGAGTTTAATGCGATAAAATAAAGTGACATAGTTTCTATTTCTCTTAAGGGGTATTTCCATGGGTTTGCCTTGGTATCGTGTTCATACTGTCGTATTGAATGATCCCGGTCGATTGCTTTCTGTTCATATAATGCACACAGCTCTAGTTGCTGGTTGGGCCGGTTCGATGGCTTTATACGAATTAGCGGTTTTTGATCCCTCTGATCCCGTTCTTGATCCAATGTGGAGACAGGGCATGTTCGTTATACCTTTCATGACTCGTTTAGGAATAACCAATTCATGGGGTGGTTGGAATATTTCAGGAGGA
Organism: Rhynchospora pubera; assembly: GCA_028095005.1. Taxonomy (NCBI): domain Eukaryota; kingdom Viridiplantae; phylum Streptophyta; class Magnoliopsida; order Poales; family Cyperaceae; genus Rhynchospora; species Rhynchospora pubera. Next base: position 4,197 of record JAMFTS010004911.1, on the reverse strand, counting down.
ACTGTAACAAATCCAGGTATTTGGAGTTATGAAGGTGTTGCAGCGGGACATATAGTATTTTCTGGTTTGTGCTTCTTGGCAGCTATCTGGCATTGGGTATATTGGGACTTAGAAGTATTCTGTGATGAACGTACAGGAAAACCTTCTTTAGATTTGCCCAAGATTTTTGGAATTCATTTATTTCTCTCAGGTGTAGCTTGCTTTGGCTTTGGCGCATTTCATGTAACAGGATTGTACGGTCCTGGAATATGGGTGTCCGATCCTTATGGACTAACTGGAAAAGTGCAAGCTGTAAATCCAGCTTGGGGTGTGGATGGTTTTGATCCTTTTATTCCAGGAGGAATAGCCTCTCATCATATTGCAGCGGGTACGTTAGGCATATTAGCAGGTTTATTCCATTTGAGTGTCCGCCCGCCTCAACGTCTATACAAAGGATTACGTATGGGCAATATTGAAACAGTACTCTCCAGTAGTATTGCTGCTGTTTTTTTTGCAGCTTTTGTTGTTGCAGGAACCATGTGGTATGGTTCAGCAACTACCCCAATCGAATTATTTGGTCCTACTCGTTATCAATGGGACCAGGGATACTTTCAACAGGAAATATATCGAAGAGTTAGCGCTGGGCTAGCCGAAAATCTGAGTTTATCAGAAGCTTGGTCTCAAATTCCTGAGAAATTAGCTTTTTATGATTACATTGGTAATAATCCGGCAAAAGGAGGATTATTTAGAGCAGGTTCAATGGATAACGGAGATGGAATAGCAGTTGGATGGTTAGGGCACCCCCTTTTTAGAGATAAAGAAGGTCGAGAGCTTTTTGTACGTCGTATGCCTACTTTTTTTGAAACATTTCCGGTAGTTTTGGTAGATGACGACGGGATTGTGAGGGCCGATGTTCCTTTTAGAAGGGCAGAATCAAAATATAGTGTTGAACAAGTAGGTGTAACTGTTGAGTTCTATGGTGGTGAACTTAATGGAGTCAGTTATTCAGATCCTGCTACTGTTAAAAAATATGCTAGACGTGCCCAATTAGGTGAGATTTTTGAATTAGATCGAGCTACTTTGAAATCTGACGGTGTTTTTCGCAGTAGTCCAAGGGGTTGGTTTACTTTTGGACATGCTACATTCGCGTTGCTTTTCTTTTTCGGACACATTTGGCATGGCGCTAGAACCTTGTTCAGAGATGTTTTTGCTGGTATTGATCCAGATTTGGATGTTCAAGTGGAATTCGGAACATTCCAAAAAGTTGGAGATCCAACTACAAAGAGACAAGCAGTTTGATACAGCATTATTGTAGTATATTTCTATCTTCTTTTTTTTGTTCATGAGATACAAAAAAAAGAAATCTTGACTTGAATCATCATCTTCTCTTTGATTCTTTTTCTTTATACGATAAATGATCGATCTTAAATGAATAGGTGTGGAAGCTATAATCGTAAACTAAACCACGATCGAATCTATGGAAGCATTGGTTTATACATTCCTTTTAGTTTCGACTTTAGGGATAATCTTTTTCGCTATCTTTTTTCGAGAACCACCTAAGGTTCCAACTAAAATCAAAAAATAACAGAATTTTTGATTGAATCAAAGTAATGGGCCTCCCAGGAGACTCATTACTTTGATTCAATCAATTAATCCCCATGTTCTTCGAATGGATCTCTTAGTTGTTGAGAGGGTTGCCCAAAAGCGGTATATAAGGCATACCCAGTAAAGCTTACAAGTAAACCAGATATAAAGATCGCGACTAGGGTTGCTGTTTCCATTTTTCAAAAATTTCCAGAATGGATTATAAGATCGTTTATTTAGAAGTACAACAGAATAGTATATAAAGTCAACAGATGTTAACCAATCATTATTGAATAGAATAGAATTTATGGCTACACAAACCGTTGAAGATAGTTCTAGATCTGGACCAAGACGAACTCCTGTAGGAGATTTATTAAAACCTTTGAATTCAGAATATGGTAAAGTAGCTCCGGGTTGGGGTACTACACCACTTATGGGAGTTGCAATGGCTCTATTTGCTGTATTCCTATGTATTCTTTTGGAAATTTACAACTCTTCTGTTTTATTAGATGGAATCCCTAGGAGTTAGGCTTTTCAAAACTATGAGGTTTTGGTCTTTTCAGTAACGAAAAAATGACTATTCATTCAAAATTTTGATTTCTAAAGATTTTGGTAGTTCGACCGTGGAATTTATCTGTTTCGGTATTTTTGGAAAATGAGTGTGTGACTTGTTGTAATTGATCCTATGGATAATACATAGAACAAATAAATCTGTTATCTCTATGAATTCAACCTCGTCAGATATTTCTTCTAGTATCTGGAACACGAAATAAAATAGACCAAGACAAAATGAAACTATGATTCATACCTATTATTCAGTCAGACCTCGTAACCGAACTCAAAAAAATGGGAATATATTAACTATGATAGTGATTTCATAAATCAAATGAATTATACTTCGTAAGATTTTGATTTTGACCAAAGGAAAACTCTTTCTATAGATCTTGTTGAGTCAAGTCATTCTATCTAATCTATTTTTGAAAAAGTGATCAATCAAAGGATTCTTACTCAGAGAATCTTTGAGTTTAACTTGAGAAGAAATCATCGTGGTTCTAGTATGAATCTGAGGTTTCAAGTGATTCATAGGATCTCAACAAGAGAATTCCTATCAATTAGTAAAATTGAAGAAGTCTGATTTATGTACAGAAAACAATAAATCCAATGAAGAATCAAAATTCAAAATAGGAAGGAGAAGATTCAAAAGGCCTGTAACAATCCACATAAAAAAAGATAAATGAGCCAACTTGATATTTTTTGGCATTTTAATCACAAAGATCAAATTACGGATTTTATTACTTCATATGTTCGTTCAAATCCACCAAATGGTTAATTCAGTTTTAACCTATTTATTCAATATCCGTTGAAATCCCTATTTTTGTGTTTCAGCTTGAGCCGTATGAAATGAAATTTTCATATACGGTTCTCAGAGGGGGAGTCGTCTACCCGGGGTTACCTATCTCAATAAAGTATATGATTGGTTTGAGGAACGTCTCGAGATTCAGGCGATTGCAGATGATATAACTAGTAAATATGTTCCTCCTCATGTTAATATATTTTATTGTTTAGGGGGGATCACACTTACTTGTTTTCTAGTACAAGTAGCTACAGGTTTTGCTATGACTTTTTACTACCGTCCTACTGTTACAGAAGCTTTCTCTTCTGTCCAGTATATAATGACTGAGGCCAACTTTGGCTGGTTAATTCGCTCGGTTCATCGGTGGTCAGCGAGTATGATGGTTCTAATGATGATCCTACACGTATTTCGTGTGTATCTCACAGGTGGGTTTAAAAAACCCCGCGAATTAACTTGGCTTACAGGTGTGGTTTTGGCTGTATTAACAGCATCTTTTGGTGTAACCGGTTATTCCTTACCTTGGGACCAAATTGGTTATTGGGCAGTTAAAATCGTAACTGGTGTACCTGAAGCCATCCCACTAATCGGATCACCTTTAGTGGAGTTATTACGTGGAAGTGCTAGTGTTGGTCAATCCACCTTGACTCGTTTTTACAGTTTACATACTTTTGTGTTGCCTCTTCTTACTGCTGTATTTATGTTGATGCACTTTCTAATGATACGTAAGCAAGGAATTTCAGGTCCTTTATAAAGAAAACATAACATCAATATTTTCAATTGATCATATATCCTATTGGGGAGGATAAAAGGATTTCATTGCTATATATATGGTTTTTTTGAAAAAAAAAATCACACATGTTATTTAGATACTTCTCTTCAACCATAGAGTCTTCTATTCCGTAGCTAATACGACTAGTTGAAGTGAATTTTGCAAAGAAAGGATGGATTATGGGAGTGTGTGACTTGAACTATTGATTTAGCCATGCGGATACATGATATGATTTTCTCCGCCACGTTATAAATCACAACCAAAGGTGTCTCCGGATCCAGCCAAGACCTACGTAAACCCTTTACTTTATTTATGTAGTAAAAGATAGGCCGGTTCACTTAAAGAGAATATTCTCTATGATCATACCTGAATAATGTCATTCATAAACAGGCTCTGTAAGATCTGTAAAATAAAATGAAATGATGTGGCATGATTCAAATTTCTGTCTATTCCATTTTCTGAATTTCATCTACTCTACTTCATTATTTTAGTATAGAAATGCATTCATTTC
>JAMFTS010008403.1:0-13651 GCA_028095005.1 Rhynchospora pubera | reverse complement strand
TTAATTGGTTTCTAAAAATGGCAGTTTTAGAAAAATTCGAAAAAAATAGTAAAAAAATTCCAAAAAATATAAAATTTGGTTTGTAATGAGATTTCAATATATAGATTGAATTTGTTTAGTTAGATTTTCAATTTGTAAAACTATCGACAAATATGATCGCGATGTACAAAAGCCTTAATACATCGCGATGCACCATATCATTTCTCTCTCTCTCTCTCACTCTCTCTCTCTCTCTCTCTCTATATATATATATATATATAGAGAGAGAGAGGTGGGATAAAGTGCCATAGATGGCAATGCCATAGATGTCTTTTTTGAGTCATTTTTTGAAGATCCGAAATTCAATCGGTCAATCCAAACCGTTCAAATTGATCAGCATATTAAAATACCATTGGAGACCAAATTTTACATTTTTTTTGAATTTTTTTGGTATTTATTTTGATATGTTCAAAATTCCAAAGCGTTTTGCTATGGTGAGTTGCAACTCACCAAAGCGTCCGTGAGTCGCGTTCAAAATTCTAAAATTTAGTTTAAAATAACCGATCCAAACCGTCTAATATGATCTCCCTATTGAAATCTCCATGCAGACCAAATTTTATATTTTTTTGAAATTTTTAAGTATTTATTTCAGATTTTTAAAAACTGTTGTTTTTGAACGATTCAGAACTAATTAGATTAATGATTTTCTAAAATTTCAAAAAAATACTTAAAAATTTTGAAAAAATATAAAATTTGGTCTGCATGGAGATTTCAATAGGAAGATTGTATTAGACGGTTTGGATCGATCATTTTGAACTAAATTTCAAAATTTTGAGCGCGACTCACGGACGCTTTGGTGAGTTGCAACTCATCATAGCAGAACTTGTTAGGAAATCGCTCAATTTTAATTTTGTGACTAATTACTCTTAATTAATCCAATTAAAACACAAAGAGCAAGAGGATCTAGTACATAGCCATTTCGACACAAAGAGAAAGGGGTGGAATATTGTACCTCCCGCGAAATCGTATTCGCGGGGCTTGATCCTACGGCATGGGAATCGATGGCGTGCCTTCTCTACCGTCTCCACCACGTCTAGTAGCCGCCCTCGAGTCCACCAAGGAGGATTAATCACGTTCTACAAGGTACGTGCTAGCATACCCAAAGAACAAGTCTAATCCCTATGGTTTTCTCTCTTGCATCAATCAACAACCTTGATTTAGTGGAGAGAAAATAGCTCAACGCATGAGCAAAAGAGAGAAGGAGAGGGTGAAAGTGGCGGCCTCCATGGGAGGAATGAGAGGAGAGAGAAAAGCTAGGTGGAGGCTCTCATAAGTGGTCCTTATATAGAGCACAATATTTATTGAACCTATCCTCATGTGGAAAAGATAAACATCTCAAACTTAGAACCAAAATCATAACGAAATAAACAATGACACATAACACAATCCATATGTTTATTTCGTTGGGTCAAGTCCTGTACTATGTTCCATAACATATACATATGCAATTAAGTTGGTAACTCTTTACCTATGATTTGTAGAACTTAATCATCACTTAACTTGCATACTAATCTTATATGATAATTAATGTTCCTTGTTAATTATCAAGATTATGGACCGTTTAGATTTATTATTGTCATTCTAAAGAATGACCCACAGAAATCTACAATTCAGATCCTCAACCTGAATGATCTGTCAATAATAAACCTAGGAACAGATGATAAAATATCATCCATAACATAAACTAATAATTAAGTCATTAAATTATTGACTTCTAGGACATAACTCCAACAATCTCCCACTTGGCCTAGAGTCAATCAGTAGTGACTTCTAGCCAACGAAGAATTGAGAATAATGTCATATATCTACATATATACATGTCTCGGACCTCAAAATAAATAATACGCTTAAAGCTAGTTACTCATACGTCCACCACGTATGGATGCATAACTGCATCTCGTATATTGCTCAAGGTAGAGGTCATGCTAGAGTGTTCGCTGTGTTCGCGAACCTATCCAAATTTGTTCGACCCTATATATATACTACTATATATATGTTCTTGATCATCATCATATGATATCAAGTGATATCGTTATAGATCATATTTGAATCTCCAATGTAACATTGGGTTCTTTAGGAGTGAGTTGTGGTTCGAGATGCATAGAACCATAATAACTCGACTAAGAACTCGATCCGAAATAAACTTCTTTTATTGCTTCACAAGTTGCTATGTATTTTGCTTTGGTGATGGAAACGGTTGTAATATTCCATTTAGAACACCTTCTAAACTTACAACACCACCTTTAAAGCAAAATATGTAGCTCAATCGTGATTATATCAATCATTTGAAAAACTTTTATCAGTGTAACTACTTACACGAGATTCTTTCATCTTAAGAGATGAAACATTATATCACTCTTACTCATAAGGTACTCGAGGATATCTTTGACTATCGTCCAAATATGTCTCTCTTGCATCCATTTGACAACAGTTTATCATATCCTTTGGATACTACACATTGGGGCATATGCATAAATATGGCGTACAAAATGGAACTCATAATGAAAGAATGCTTGAACTATTTCATGCACTTTCTTGAATTGAGTTGCAATAGACTGAGTTAAACACTCAAGTCATGCCATGTGACGTACAGTTAGACATCCTTTCTTGGAGTGTAACTTTCGTGTTTCTAGAACACTTCGTCAATATGTGCATATTTGCTCAAACCTAACATCCATCATAATCTATCTTTATAGATTTTGTTTCCTAGGATTAGGTGATTTTGCCCAAATTCTCATTTGAGAAAGCATTCTCCAAAGAGATCTGGACAATATTCATTTTCTTAATGTTATTCCCAATTAATGAATTGTTATCTTTAACAATACAAGTAATACAATTATGCTCCCACTGAATATCTTGTTTATACAAGATACTTTTGACGAAGTTCAACTCCTTGACTTCCTTGTCAAAACTTTTATTCCAATCTCCACAACACTTGCTTTAATCCATTTATGGATCCTTGAAGCATGCGTATATTTTTAGCAATACATAAAACCTCGATTTGTTTCAAATGCACAACATCTTCCTTCATTCATACGAAGAAGGCGGTTTTATGTGTTTTTCCATATATCAATATATATGAAATACAACTATTGCTAGAATGATCTTTATTGACTCATACATAGCCACAAGCAAGAGGTTGTGCTTTGTACGTAGTCAACTAGTCATCGACTTAGACATAGCTACAAGCGAGAAGCCGCGCTTTTTACATAGTCGATTTGTTATCCATGTCGATCTTTCCTTTTGAAGATCTAAACGTGCTCGATGGATTGCTCCTTCATGAACATCAACCAAGGTCTATACCTTGTTGTTATACATGGATTTTATTTAAAGATCATATGAATTCAAACCATATATGTGGAATCGGATCGTTCCATCGTTTCCTTGTTTATCAACGGATTCTCATATGCTAAGTTTGAGAATGTCGTGAAGCCAATGCATCAAACAGCTTAGGCAATCAACTCTCGTTGATCTTTTGTAGGATTGGTACTTGAGGTTCAAGAACTACTTCCACAACGATTTGTTGAACGAGTTCTTGACTCCTCATATATTCCATGAGTTTCTCAAACATCATCAACTCGTGAGATGGTTGAGTCCTCATTAGAAGGAGCACACTATTAAACTTCTTTTCAAAACAACTTGTGAATGAAGTTCCGCTCAACTCCCACTAAGCACCATGTATGGAGTGACAAGTTTCCCATAAGAGTACTTCTTGTAGTGACGCATAAACTCCTTTAATGCTCACTTTACTCCCACTACTTCTTCTTGAGAGTTTCAATTCATCAAGACTACATTATGATTAGCAACAACTACTTTGTTCTTACCATATTCGTGGAAGTAGTGCCTTTTAATATAAAGCATCCTACAAATATTAAGTGTCTTATTTGGGTACAAGCTTATCAACAATCTTGAAATAAGCTTATCAACACCAAATCTTAAGAAGCATTATACTTAGAGATCAAAATCTCATAAGATATCTTCTTCAATAGACTTCGATGGAACATCATTCAGTGTAAACAATATTGTCCTCAAACATAATTCCCTAATACGAGTCGAATAAGTCCATTTGATTTATTACCGATCGAACTATACAAAATATTGTTCGATACCTCCATTCTTGGACATATTATTCCTCATGGAGCGAGTTATGAAACTACTTTCATACTCTTTAGATAATATTTCAAATCATATGACTTAACTACTTATTTATTTACCGCAATTAATTGTAAGACTTTCATTTTTCTTGAACGGTCTTTTAAACTTCACTCTTGAACTCCTTTGAACTAGTCAAAAGGTTCATACTTATACCTTATCAAATAGATATGTTAATATCTACAATGATCGTTGGTCAAGTAGTAAAGTATCAATAACCTTTCATTACACAAGTACTTATAGGTCTTTATACATCGATATGTATAAGTCCTAATTAGTTCACTTGTCCTTAAACCTTCATAGGTTAAAGGCGCTTTTGTCATTTAACAAACATGATTCGCATATCAATCGATTTGAAATCGAATTGAATTTCGAGCTCTACGTTACGTAGACTCTCATAATGCGGTTCTCGTTTATGTATGTGACTAAGCGGTTATATATAACATGAAAGTCAAATACTTTATGTCAAGTCTTACGCATCCTATTTGTCATTCAAAACTTGTTTATCTATTTCAAGCAAATTCAATCAAGATGCATGAAATCATATAAACAAATTCATAATAAAAGATCTTGTCTTTTACAAAACATAATCATCCATCATTGAATATGAAATGGAGATATTTTGAGAGGTTAGGATTAAGGTATACAACCTTCAATTCCTAAACAAACTCTTAATAAAGATAACTGTACGTATTCAATGGTAATGACTTAAACGAATAAGTCATCTCCTATACAGAGTTTACTTTATATCTCTCGAACATTCTCTTATTCTTCATTGCCAACACATTTCGTTAAATGCGAGCATATGAACTAGTATCAAGTTACTAGTGTAAATTAGAGATAGTGAGATAATTTGAACGACAAATACACTTTAGGATTAGAATATTTCTAATCGTCACAATCATGGTACTTCGGACAACCTTTCAAATGCCTCCCATAAAACGGCAAATGAAACATCTCATGTGACACATGGTCATCAATGAGAGTCTCGAAATTTCAACTCATACCTTGGTGAAGTATTTCTTGAATACTTAACCAATCACCTTTTTGCATCAACAAGCGTGCATAAAGGTAATATTATATCCTTCATAATTCCAAAGAGATCGAATGACAATATCAACAATCCTTGATATCGGAGATTAATATCTCTAGTCATCAATTAACTACTTCAATCTTTCGATTTGTAAGCTAATGAAACATTCATATAACTTCTTTTAAAAGAATAATCTCTTGGTCAACTCATATTCTTTATACTCAATCATAAATGATGGAGTTAATATCTACTTTCTCCAAGAACACTTTCTTGAGTAAGCGAATGAGAGCGTACGAGTTAAATCTAGTCCATATGAATTCTCTAATTCAAAGGTCTAGAAATTTTGAATGAGGATACTAGCCATACGCTTTATTGAATAACTTTTCGCCAAAAGTCAATCAATCATCGCGATGCTATGTTCGGGTAGTTTGAGGAAAGTTTTGGAAATTGACATACTCAAGTTTCTCTTCACTAAGATCGTGTCTTAGGAATCGGTATTACTCTTTCAAGTAACTACCTTTTAGAAACGAGTTTGTTTGTTTTCAAAGATTGATCGCAACAAAATTAACAATTTAAACATCTATAACAAAATCAATTTACGGTCATTTAGTTTATGCAATTGTTTTATTTATAACAAATAAAACTCCCACTACAATTATTTAATGTCCCTAATGTAGTAGGTTTTCCAAGATCCCTATTTTCGTTGAGATGGTGCTAGCGTCGGCGTGACACCAAAAACAACTAGATAGAGTAGGTTCTCCAACCAATCATTCCATATGATTCTTGGTTTGTGAAATATCACATGTACATCCACAAACTTTGCCCCGATGTCCAATCCGATTAGAAAACATCATTAAGTAACCTTTCTCTATTTGCTCCTAGTAAATCCGATTTACACCCCGACACGGATGATGGAACACGATGTCCCGCGTCGACGAGAATGCATCAATGAACGATCATACACGTTAGAAGGGGATAGAGAGAAGGAGGGCGATTAAACTTAATCATGTTTTGTTTGGGACTATCAATTAAGTGACACTTGTTTGGTGGTCATGTAAGCATACACCCATACCTAGCCTATGACAATTCATAGCAATCACAAGCAATCACATATAAGCATCTCATTATTGTGGGTTTGTATGGCTCCCGCTTGCATTAGTTTCGCCACATCCTCCATGAAGCAAAACTAATCTAATCCTTGTCCCTCCCACTAAATTCTATAAGGATCTAAATCCTATAAAATAAAGGAACAAAAAATACATGTGAAAATATCTTATTCCCATCCTATCCTTAGGGGCATGCAAGCCTCACAAGTTACATAAAAAATTAATCAACGAATTAATTAATTAATGGCACCAAAGGCCGCATTACAAACATTCACACATGCATTCAATTTACAACCACAAGGCATTGAGTCTTGAGCCATACTAAACCCACTATCCACCTACAAAACAAAGTTAGCCCATACAAGCACTTTGTTTCCAATTAACGATTTTCAAGCATCTTTGCGTATCGTTTGCTATAAGTAAATTCCGTGTACAAATTCTCAATTTTAAACAACCAAACTTGTTTAAATTCATTTAGAAAGTTCTTTCAGCATTCCATAACTGAAAGGAGATCATACAAGGAGTTTTCTAATTAATTTCAACTAGTTTGAATACTTAGAAAAACAGTAATTTACCAAAAAACGTAACTAATGAAATCCAACAAAAACAACAGTTTTCGGTCTCCAAAAATTCTCAAATAAATTACTTAAACTCCTTATCATAGTTGTGACTACCAGTAAAAATTTCAAGAAGAGATCTTAAACCATCTGGGAGAATCAAAAAAGACAAATCTCTTACAAGTGCACGAAACACCGTTATGAGATTTTCAGCTTATCCTCTCAACCATTTGGTCTGTTAGACCACCTTCTATCCAGTTTTTATATATACAACCAAGTTCATGAAAAGAAAACAACCAAGTTCAGTTCAATAATATTAAGTTACATGCTAAACAATCAACAAATTCTGTACTGGAACAGACTGTCGATCAAAATGTTTTAACCTAGTTGAAGGTCCAAACTTCCACGAATAATTATGAAATTAATTTTCCTGGAATCCTAACTCAAAATAGAACAACTCCATTTAAACAGAATTTTTAAAGGAGTTCTCAGTTGGTACAGTTTATTAGAACAATCGATTTGGTCAACAAACTGGATCTGACAAGATCTTCCTTTTCATACTTGAAAACCCACAAATTAATCCGAGTCATGCAACAATTTATACATGCTCAGAAAGAGCTTCAAGTCCTCTTTATTTCTAGCCATAGAACACTGGTACTTATATTCAAAATATAAATCTTTCAAGCCATTCAAACAGGACAGTACGAGCAGAAACTGGTTTTGCGCACTGTCGCCATTTTATTCACAATAAATCTATACTAATTCAGAAAAATGTGAATCCAACGCCAAAAGAATCACAATCCAAATATCTACAACTTTCATGTAGATGGAAAGATCTTCCAGAGAACATATCACATCGACAAACGCGAAATAACACAGAAAATACCATTTCCAGACAGCAAACAAACGCATCATCTCTACTAATCCGTTAATTAGCCAATTTCTCTTAATTAAGTGTCAAAATAGCTTAAGTACGACCAAGGCTCTGATACCACTGTTAGGAAATCGCTCAATTTTAATTTTGTGACTAATTACTCTTAATTAATCCAATTAAAACACAAAGAGCAAGAGGATCTAGTACATAGCCATTTCGACACAAAGAGAAAGGGGTGGAATATTGTACCTCCCGCGAAATCGTATTCGCGGGGCTCGATCCTACGGCATGGGAATCGATGGCGTGCCTTCTCTACCGTCTCCACCACGTCTAGTAGCCGCCCTCGAGTCCACCAAGGAGGATTAATCACGTTCTACAAGGTACGTGCTAGCATACCCAAAGAACAAGTCTAATCCCTATGGTTTTCTCTCTTGCATCAATCAACAACCTTGATTTAGTGGAGAGAAAATAGCTCAACACATGAGCAAAAGAGAGAAGGAGAGGGTGAAAGTGGCGGCCTCCATGGGAGGAATGAGAAAAGCTAGGTGGAGGCTCTCATAAGTGGTCCTTATATAGAGCAGAAAACCTAATTGACCTCTTGCATAATTACAACTATGCCATCCCATCTACCACCATAATGGGCAGCCACGAAATGGGCCTTTATGGGCCATTTAACCCCTTCATTTGAACCATTAATTCATATAATTAAGGTCCCTCAACTTTGCTCTTTAATTGGGCTATATATTTGCTATTTAAATAACGGCCCAATTAATCAATATAACCATTTATATTGATAAGTGTTGAACTAAATTAATTATTAACTCATTAATAATTATTTTAGGATTAGTTAATGCATTAATTTATTTCTATATGATCCATTGACTTAATTAATTATAACGGTTCGCAACTGTATATAATTAATTAATCAATCTTATCATATTTCCACAGAACCTACTGCTGTGAATAAATAAATAATGCACTGTGTGATTAATGTCCTATTTGTGTGATCCTTTGAGGATTTATGCTATGTTGGCCATGGAATTAAATCGTTATTTAATTCCAATAATCATAAGCGGTATCTAGCAACACGTTATGACTCCCAATTCGCATAAATAGTGTACTGCTACAATATTTCAATCCTGCATAAGAGAATAAATATGTTTCTCTATTTTGATTCTTATGTCACACGATATCATCGTATAATCCAAGATAGGAATGTGTCATTCTTGCAGATTATACGTTTCTTGATCTAGAGTTGATCGCTTAGTTGCGCGCATACGATCCAACTCCATCAAGGGGCCCAAACAGATATCGTCACTCACTAAGTGAATTAATGAGGGACATACGGTTTTCTTGATGATTAGCTTTTCCCCGCACAATTCAAGAGATCATAAATAAAGTCCGTATAGCAGCCCTTATCGGGAATCAGCGGTAGACAATATTTATTGAACCTATCCTCATGTGGAAAAGATAAACATCTCAAACTTAGAACCAAAATCATAACGAAATAAACAATGACACATAACACAATCCATATGTTTATTTCGTTGGGTCAAGTCCTGTACTATGTTCCATAACATATACATATACAATTAAGTTGGTAACTCTTTACCTATGATTTGTAGAACTTAATCATCACTTAACTTGCATACTAATCTTATATGATAATTAATGTTCCTTGTTAATTATCAAGATTATGGACCGTTTAGATTTATTATTGTCATTCTAAAGAATGACCCACAGAGATCTACAATTCAGATCCTCAACCTGAATGATCTGTCAATAATAAACCTAGGAACAGATGATAAAATATCATCCATAACATAAACTAATAATTAAGTCATTAAATTATTGACTTCTAGGACATAACTCCAACAGAACTCTCTCTCTCTCTCTCTATATATATATATATATATTGGGTTGCTTAAATTAAATTTGACAATTTGTGAAACCACCGACCAAAACGGTCATGGTGCACGGAAGCTTATATGAACCATGGTTCACAATAGATTTACTCATATATATATATATATATATATATATATATATATATATATAGAATGGATTCAATCAAAGCGCTTTGACCGGAGTCTCAGTTAAACCCCGTCGGTTCTCAATTTTGAAAGTTCAAACGACCGATCCGAACCGTCAAATATGATCTCCATATTGAAATCTCCTTGCCGACCAAAATTTTCATTTTTTTTAATTTTTTAAGTATTTTTTTCGGATTTTCAAAAACAGCCATTTTTGTAGGGTTCAGAACAAATTAGATTAACGATTTTTGAAAATCCGAAAAAAATACTTAAAAAATTCAAAAAAATGAAAATTTTGATCGGCAAGAAGATTTCAATATGGAGATCATATTTGACGGTTCGGATCGGTCGTTTGAACTTTCAAAATTGAGATCTGACGGGGTTTAACTGAGACTCCGGTCAAAGCGCTTTGATTGAAGGCTTTCTCTCTCTCTCTATATATATATATATATATATATATAAAGTGCCATAGATGGCAATGCCATAGATGTCTTTTTTGAGACACTTTTTTAAGATCCGAAATTCAATCGGTCAATTCAAACCGTTCAAATTGATCAGCATATTGAAATACCATTGGAGACCAAATTTTACATTTTTTTTAATTTTTTTGGTATTTATTTTGATATGTTCAAATTGGAGGGTCTGAAATACTCCAATTATAACGTTTTTTTAAAATATAATAATAAATAGCAAAAAAAATCGAAAAAATGTAAAATTTGGTCTCCAAGGATATTTTAATGTGGTGAATAACTTGAATGGTTCAAATTGAACATTTGAATTTTGGATCTCGAAAAACGACTCTATGGCACGGGACGCTCTGTGCCATCTATGGCACATTAGCCATTCTCTCTCTCTCTCTCTCTATATATATATACACAAAGTCCCATCTTCTAGAAACTGACAATTGGTAAAATAGATGACATGTAAATGCACAAAAATTGTGCCTGTTTTAGTCGGATTTACAACCAATTTACTGACCACGGATAACCGGTTAAATGATTATCAAAATCTTAAAAGATTATAGAAATCTTATCTAGAATTTATACAACTTGTAAGTCCATTCAATACAAATTGCAAATCAATTAGTTATCAATCATCAAGTCGTTTGAAAATTTAAACAAGTTAGTTTTAAAGACGTTTATTCAATGGCTATATACTTCTCTAATCATGGGGAATTTATACCCATCCTATATGAACTAAAAAAACTATAGGTTTATATTTTCTGATTTTGATAGCTGCTTGACGGTTATGAACATAATATTTCCTTCCCGTTTTACATAACCACAGATTTATTAGCGAATATTGGACATCTAGAAGTCAACCACTGTCATACATAAGTACCACCTATACACTGAAAAGAAACACATCACCAAAAGTAACACAGGTTGCAAAACACAAATTAGTTCGTATATTCTCATTTCCATCGTTCGTACACCTCTAACAGGGGCCACAGCCCCGCTATCTCCTCTGAATATATTTAAGTTTACACAGACAAACATCAAGCAGTTGACAAAAGCCACCTTCAAACCAAGATACAACCATAAGAAAAAAAAGATAGAAGAAATTAAATCATTCATAACAATATTTTACAGAAAAAGAATCACACACTATTATAAAGGTCCAAATGGTTCAGGAAGGGGCTCAAACCTGTGGTCAAATACTGGACTCTGATCTGACTTGTCATCAATTGCATGCAACCAATTTGTACTTTTCACATCTTCTCTGAGCAACATAGCACCATACCTTGAACTACCATACAAATCTAACTCGTTTATAGTCTCCTTCAAGAGCATTATATTTCTGTCAGGAGAATTATTGGCAGTGCTTTTAGAATTATCAGAGTTTGTACCATTGCAACTGCCATTTTCAGAGTGCAAATCTGATGCTCGAGAGTTGGCTGTAGGGTCTGACATGCGAGCTGGCCGCCCCTTGGTAGCATTTGAGCGAATGCTGTGTGGGAAAACAGATGCACCTCTGATACCCCCTAGATTTTGTCGGATATCCTGTAATCACAATAAACAGATAATAGCCATGTCAAGTGATTGGACTATCCAGTATCTGAACGGCTGAACCTAGTGTGCTTACATTGCTGCCTTAAATATCTGCATAACTCAACATTTAAATAACTGAAAGTGGCTTACCATGTGTCTAATAGCCATGTCAAGTGATTTTTTTGAGATATTTCGACCAAAACCACCACTATCTGAACCAGACCCTGCCGGCTTCTGTACTAGAGATGGCTTGGCTTGATGCCCATTGCTAACCATTGAAGACACCTTTGAAGGAACATCACTAAACTTGCTTCGGCTAACCACTGGCACAGATACCTTCTTAGGTGCAGGTGCAGCGGCAACAGGTTCGTGATCTGAAGGACCAGAACTCCGCAAAGTCAAGGCCATTCCAGGTCGGACCCGACCAGCCGATGTGGGCCTATCAGGAAGCTTTGTTCTCAGATTTGGTGGTGTCTCATTAGGGAAATCTGGTATATCAAGAGGCTGGACAGGAATACGTGGCCGCTGGCCTGGCGAACTGGGTCGGGAAGTTGGGGCTGAACTCAGTCCACTTGCAGAGGGCACCCTTCTGATAGAGCCAACAGTGCTTGAACTGGAAGTGCGACCCACAGAAGGAGACCGGCCAATGGCAGAAGATGAGGAAACAGTACGGGTTGGGGTTGAAGATCGAGAAACTGAACGGGTTGATGGAGGTGCTGTACTAGTGGATGAGACAGAAGTACTGGTTCTAGGGCGGGTTGGGGTGGAAGACCGCGAAGAAGGAGTGGGTTTTGAGACTGGTGCAGACGATCGGGATCTGACAGGGGTGGTGGAACGGGAGGGGACAGTACGGGTGGTCGTTATTGGAGCTGATGGCCTGGGACTCGTCAGTGAAGGCACTCGCTTTGTGGGTGTGGAAGGTCGTGAGCTAAGTGACATAGTGCTGGTGTTGAGAGCTGTGGTGCTTCTGTTGTTGCTGCTGCTTAATTGAACTGATGAGCGAGTCACTGAACTGCTTCTGACAGGTCGTGTAGTGGTGGTGTTGGAATGGCCATTGTCTGGATGTTGAGTGGTACTGGAGAGCTGTCACAGAAGGTCATAAGCTTTTTAGCTAGTAAAAGATAGAAACAAATTGAAAATGTTCTAGTATGTCAGTGCACCCTGCATAAGCTTGAAAACTCCCAATTAAAAATTATCATATTGTAAACTTCGCTACTTGCAGACATATTCTAATTATTTTTTCCATTACATGAAAGATGGAGAAAAAGGAATAACCACCATTAATCTGAGATAATTATATCATTCAATTGCTGATGTCAGTCAGAGGTGATCCTTGTGATGTCAGAATATGTACCAAAAAGTAAAGGACAAATATAGGGTGGTATTATTTTCCATGATATAAAAAAGTTACTTCAAGAGGGACAGTCTGATTGTATAACAGCTGAAAAAGTACAGCGTGACATAAAAATGCTACTTGAAGAGGGACAGTTTGATTGTATAATAGCTGAAAGACTACAGTGAAATGATGTTAAAAAAAAAAGATATTTTAAGAGGAAACTCTGATATGTATAATAGCTGAGAGAATACAGCGGACATCCATACAAAGTCTAATATATTCATAATAAATGCCAGCCTATATAACCCTGATATGGGCATCAATAAGCCATGCATGTATCAGGTACGTATCAGATAAGGATATGCATATGAAACATATTAGATCTGGACACGCACATGATATGTACCAATACATCATGTGGTGCATCAAACCTATTGGAGGCCAACAGTTCAGTCGCACACACATATCCAACCAAAGAGAGTCACAACACAAACCCCTGTAATACCCATTGATTGTGGGTGTCCTTAATG
>JAMFTS010008456.1:0-13666 GCA_028095005.1 Rhynchospora pubera | reverse complement strand
GAGGTCACCAATTGTTCAATACAGACTTTATTGTCTGCCAATTTACAAGTACTGCCTTAAGTGAAATATATAGAAAACTGTTACCTTGTTATCAAATTCTTGTCTTTGAATAGATTTTGGTCTACATGCAAGGCAAATGTTTGCACTTCGGTTATTGGCTTTCTTCCTTTGCTGGAACTGGCAAAGGGTCCCTTATCAGGAATGCAAGTAATTACCCCCATAAGAGTTCAGAAATACTAACAATGTTAAATAATAAGATAAAGCATACTGAAAGTGGCTCTGTAGAACGAGTTGAGCCATATAAATCCTCAGCTGAAGCCTCTTCCTTCTCCATCCTTTTCTCCCTCTCTTCCATCTTTCTTCGCATTTCTTCTTCATGTCTGACGAGACTCTCGAGTTGAAAACCCTCAGGCTTGCTACAAGGCTTTGGCTCTGGTTTTGGGTACCTAGATGTTACACACAATCAAAACAGATTCTGGTCAAAATTAATAGATGTGCACCTCAAATTTGCAAATTCGAATTGTTGTTCTACCTTCCTTTCCAATTCAAAGAGCATGAGATCCGATATTATTTTAATGTTTCTTTCCTAATACCAATCAGCTATCTAGCAGCACAATTTTTGTGTCGATACCTGTATATTCCAAGTTTGACATTCATAATACATGTTCCAATACTGCCAACCAAAAAGAAGCAAATATTCATAATGCTTTATATTATTTTATTCATACATCAAAAGGTTAATCTCATACCCCGTTATAAAAAAAAAAAAAAGATTATTCTCATATGATGGTACCACTTTATACTCGAAAAAAATTGAGGATTGTAATCTCGAATGTTTGTATCAGTACAGACAGAGATAGATATGCCTTCTTTGTACATACTTTTTGCACAAGTATAGAGATATTTGTGATGCCATAAACAAAAATAAAACCTAACACTAAAAGATATCTCATATTTGTTTCTTAGAAACCTACTTTTGAGGTCCAATTAAATGAGACAGAGAATACTTACATATAGAAGAGAGCATAGCTATATATAAGATGCCAAAAAGGAATGATACAGAAACCTCCATCCTAGTTCTCTGAAAGATTTTCCAGGGCAAAGCGCATCTTTAGGTAGCACATGGTTATCGCATTCTGACAATAGTTTAAATTAATCATCATGAGATTAATATGTTTTAAATCAGGACAGTGACTTAAGTTTTAAAAAATCATAAACTATAGGTGGTCATGTGTGCTTAATTTGTGCCATGAAAGCTTATGGTAGTTCTGTGGCCAGAGCACAAAATATGGGCGAAGATGCACATGTTCTCTTAGGCATTTCATCAAACACATACTAACCACCAATACGTCTTTTAAGGGAGGAAAAAAAAGAAATCTATGACCTATTGAATTCTGCACATTTAAATGCTACACTATATATGAGAATGGTAATCCATGACCTAAAGAATAACTGGACATTAATTCTGCACATAAATAATACCTTCCGTTTCCACTTTGTCTATGATTGCAGCATTAGGCTTTTGCACCATATATTTGGGTATCTAGGTTATCATGCCTCCCAACATGTCATCCGCACCTTTTAAGCAGGACCTAATAAGACAAAGAAGATAAAATGTCAGTAAAAATATATTGGATGAGAAATTGACCAAAACAGAAAAAGTTTTATCTCATATGAAAACAGCGAAATTAACTATTTCATGATAGGGGAGGCAGACGGCCGTATAGCTTTTACTGATTAAATTAATTAAAAAAGTAAACAAACAACAGATTGCAAGAAGAAATACCATCTTCAAGGGCAAAACCTTGTTCTGCAACTTGCACATTTTAACGAACACTTGTCGTGCAGACCCAAAGACTCGCCTGTATTATTTTCTCTTGTTGCGTTTAGATGTTCTGGCAATTTTGACAAGGTAATCTGTATATGACTACTAGAACTTTTCCATACTAGCATCAGTCTACACCTCCCCATCCCTACCCAAAACTCAATTTTAAGTCCAGGTACCATAAAATTGGCCCCCAATTTAGTCCCATATCACCGCTCTCCAATCTGCAATTGAAGACAATATAAAAGAGACACTTGAAGGAAAAACAGTAAGGCATAAGGTATTTGAAATTACTAATGGATACCTGATTATCAAAGTTTTTTTTTTTCAGTATTATGAACCTGCCATATTAGTTGCCAAATAAGTTCTTCGGACATTTGAGTTTATGAGGTCACCAATTGTTCAATACAGACTTTATTGTCTGCCAATTTACAAGTACTGCCTTAAGTGAATATATAGCAAAACTGTTACCTTGTTATCAAATTCTTGTCTTTGAATAGATTTTGGTCTACATGCAAGGCAAATGTTTGCACTTCGGTTATTGGCTTTCTTTCCTTTGCTGGAACTGGCAAAGGGTCCCTTATCAGGAATGCAAGTAATTACCCCCATAAGAGTTCAGAAATACTAACAATGTTAAATAATAAGATAAAAGCATACTGAAAGTGGCTCTATAAGAACGAGTTGAGCCATATAAATCCTCAGCTGAGCCTCTTCCTTCTCCATCCTTTTCTCCCTCTCTTCCATCTTTCTTCGCATTTCTTCTTCATGTCTGACGAGACTCTCGAGTTGAAAACCCTCAGGCTTGCTACAAGGCTTTGGCTCTGGTTTTGGGGTACCTAGATGTACACACAATCAAAACAGATTCTGGTCAAAATTAATAGATGTGCACCTCAAATTTGCAAATTCGAATTGTTGTTCTACCTTCCTTTCCAATTCAAAAGCATGAGGTCCGATATTATTTTAATGTTTTTTCCTAATACCAATCAGCTATCTAGCAGCACAATTTTTGTGTCGATACCTGTATATTCCAAGTTTGACATTCATAATACACGTTCCAAATGCTGCCAACCCAAAAAAGAAGCAAATATTCATAATGCTTTATATTATTTTATCTCATACATCAAAAGGTTAATCTCATACCCCGTTATAAAAAAACAAAAAAAAAAGATATTCTCATATGATGGTACCACTTTATACTCGAAAAAAATTGAGGATTGTAATCTCGAATGTTTGTATCAGTACAGACAGAGATAGATATGCCTTCTTTGTACATACTTTTTGCACAAGTATAGAGATATTTGTGATGCCATAAACAGAAAATAAAACCTAACACTAAAAGATATCTCATATTTGTTTCTTAGAAACTACTTTTGAGGTCCAATTAAATGAGACAGAGAATACTTACATATAGAAGAGAGCATAGCTATATATAAGATGCCAAAAAGGAATGATACAGAAACCTCCATCCTAGTTCTCTGAAAGATTTTCCAGGGCAAAGCGCATCTTTAGGTAGCACATGGTTATCGCATTCTGACAAGTAATATGATAAAAAATAGTTTAAATAATCATCAGAGAGATTAATATGTTTAAATCAGGACAGTGACTTAAGTTTTAAAAATCATAAACTATAGGTGGTCATGTGTGCTTAATTTGTGCCATGAAAGCTTATGGTAGTTCTGTGGCCAGAGCACAAAATATGGGCGAAGATGCACATGTTCTCTTAGGCATTTCATCAAACACATACTAACCACCAATACGTCTTTTAAGGGAGGAAAAATAAAGAAATCTATGACCTATTGAATTCTGCACATTTAAATGCTACACTATATATGAGAATGGTAATCCATGACCTAAAGAATAACTGGACATTAATTCTGCACATAAATAATACCTTCCGTTTCCACTTTGTCTATGATTGCAGCATTAGGCTTTTGCACCATATATTTTGGGTATCTAGGTTTATCATGCCTCCCACCATGTCATCCGCACCTTTTAAGCAGGACCTAAATAAGACGAAAGAAGATAAAATGTCAGTAAAAATATATTGGATGAGAAATGACCAATCAGAAAAGTTTTATCTCATATGAACACAGCGAAATTAACTATTTCATGATAGGGGAGGCAGACGGCCGTATAGCCTTTACTGATTAATTAATTAATAAAGTACAACAAACAACCAGATTGCAAGAAGAAATACCATCTTCAAGGGCAAAACCTTGTTCTGCAACTTGCACATTTTAATCGAACACTTGTCATGCAGACCCAAAGACTCGCCTGTATTATTTTCTCTTGTTCTCTTGTTGCGTTTAGATGTTCTGGCAATTTTGACAAGGTAATCTGTATATGACTACTAGAACTTTTCCATACTAGCATCAGTCTACACTCTCCCCATCCCTACCCAAAACTCAATTTTAAGTCCCAGGTACCAAAAAATTGGCCCCAATTTAGTCCCATATCACCGCTCTCTAATCTGCAATTGATGACAATATAAAAGAGACACTTGAAGGAAAAACAGTAAGGCATATGGTTCAGCCATTACTATTTAAACCTGGTGCTCTTCTTAAAATAGAGAAAGAAAAACAAAAAGAAAATTACGTGCAAAACTTTACAGCACCAAACCCAGCAAGTACTTAGCACAAACTAAAAGTAAAGCAAGGAAATAACTATCAAAGAGATAGCAACCAAATATCTAAAAAGAAACAAGAGCAAATTTATAATTATTAGAAAACCATAATAGAAGATGTATAAAAAAAAAAGTTATTATCTGTTCTCAGCGCTGTACAGTTGGCGGCATCTCCTCATCTCTAATGTCCATATCCATCTATTCAGAAAAAAAATTCCAATCTGTTAGGATCTTCTTTTTCTTTCATTTCAATTTTTTATAATTATTAGAAAGCTAGATTACAAAATATGCCTCAACAAAATGCAGATACTATGCAAACCCTAAAAAATATTGTTAGGAAATGCCAAGCAACAATAATTTTACAAAGAAGAAACTAAAATCTACAATGTTCACATTTTAAGACCATATATGTGAATTACTAATTATATGTAGTACTCGATAACATAGTACTTGAAACAAAAAAATTCCACTGCTTATAATTCAACTCCAAAAATGCCTTTTGCTGATTATATATGCATGCTACTTTTAACACTAATTTTAACTTGCAATCAGGGACAAAGAATATACCTTATTGCAGTCTACCAGTGACTAAGTTTCCTAGCATAACTGAAAGCCGTCATGCCAGCAATCTTTTGTGTCTTCAAACTGGCATTGCTCTCACTCTCCCCTTTTTTCCCTCCTATTCTTTGACATGTTGCAATTACCCATGGAGACAAATTTAAGTCTGAATCTGCACCAATCAAAAGAATAAGATGGAAAATTGTTTTAGCACACATTCCAATTAAAGTAATAAATGACACTAACCTTTCCTACCTCAAAGGCTTCCGTAATAGGATTCAGATTGTGACCCAACTCAAGAAAAGGATTCATTTACAACAAGAACAAACGAACATTGCCAACTTTTACCAAATTAAACTATCAGTACAATAAGTCAAAAAATTGAGCTTATTTAGTTAAGCAAGATCCCAAATAATCTTTTAGGTATTTCTCTTGGTTGTACAATTAATATCGAGAACTATAAGTCTACAACAACATTATTACGAGATGCGACCAATTTTTACATCTGAAGTTTGGTCTGATTTAACTTAAAAATTCAACTTAATATACTCCAAATTGGTATCAACTAACCCACTGTTCTACAATACTCAAATCTGGCCTGATTTAACAATTATTTCCCTAATTTCATTATGCATATCTTAAAAGATGGTGTCACCAGACCTCCTAATCATGAAATGAAACAAAAATATCAAAAAAACTACAAGGTAACATACCACCACTAAAAGGAGAAGCAGCTGCCAACACTGTCAGAGTTGTTGCTTCGTGAGGCCTCTCCATGTATCCCTAGAGGTTGGTATTGCATTACTGCCATTCCATATTGTTTAATTCTTGAACTAAACTATGTAAATCTAAAAACTCAATGCTATAGTTTTTCAATTTCAGCTCGAGGGTGTCATGTGAGTCAAATTTGTTGCGAAAAATTAAATTACTTTGCGTATGTGGATGTAATTCAGAACTTCTGGGGAGCTCAACAAAGCGAAACACTCTTGAATTAGATTCCAAGAATATATTCTGCTGGTACAGAACTGAACAACTAACATTTACACAATTAAAACAGATTCTGGTCAAACTTAATAGATGTGTACCTCAAATTTGCAATTCCAATTGTTGATCTACCAGCCATTCCAATTGTTATCCCCTGCATCAAACATTATAATGTAATATAGGAATTTAGCTGTTCAAAAAGTAATCCACAGTGGAAAATAAAGATTCCCTTATAAAACAAACATTTTCTTAAAAACATTTCTGAAGTTGTAGTGAATCCAAAAACACTGATAACTAAGAAAATGCTATCTTGTGAGAAATCACGCATGAAACTAGATGCACACCGGTCTACCCTATGCAAAATTAATGGATATAGCCGAATTGACCTAATCCCAAGTAGCAAAGAAATAAGGACGGTTGATGACCACATAGGTTATTTTCAAATTTTGGAGGGTTCACTGAAAATCTCTCTCATAACTCAATTAGGCCACGAGAGTAAATGATATTAAGCCTTTGTATGGTGCCAAGAAGTAATGTTTTTCAACAAATTAAAAGCAAAACATGGAATTAGCTATCAAAGAAATAGCAATCAAATATCTAAAAAGGAACAAAAGCAATTTATAATTATTAGAAAACCATAGTAGAATATATATAACAAAGTTATTATCTGTTCTCTGTGCTGTACAGTTGGTGGCATCTCCGATCTCTAATTAATGTCCAGATCCATCTATTCACAAAAAAAAAAAAAAAAAATCCAATCTGTTAGGATCTTTTTTTTTTCATTTCAAATTTTTATAAAATATTAGAAAGGTAGATTACAAAATATGCCTAAACAAAATGCATATACTAGGCAAACCCTAAAATATTTTAATTAAGACTGATTATTTTGAACATTTGTAATTTACTCTCAACATTTTTAAAATATTGGCAGATAATAACCAATCTATTAGAAAATGCAGGAAATGATTTAGACTCACAACTCACAAGTAATTAACCCTTCTCTTTTTTCATAAAGCCACTGAGTAAAAAAATATTGTCATTTTTTAGTGACCTCAGTTCTAACAGTTAGGCGTAATTTACCGGTAACTAAACAATATGCTGGGTATTAGTTCCCAATGGGAGAAACATCCAATACCTAGCAAATTCTACAAAAGGCTACTCACAGCTCGTACTTAAAGCTACCAATAAGATTTTTATCAGACTGAATCATAAAAGAAAAAAACATGCACCTTTGAGGGACAAAAGGGTTTTTCAAAACTTGGGAAGAGGGCCTTGCATGGGGAACAAATTAGCTGCTTCAGTGCCTTCTCTTCCTCCATCTGAAGGTAATATAGAAATTTTGAAACATATTAGTCATTAATAAAGAGAATATGTATCTTGGTGACCAAACCCAAGTTAAAAATAAGAACGTATATATAATTTCAAACACGACAATACATATCAGTTTGACTTCCTCTCTGAGCCTTTTGTACATAACTTCTTTTTCCTTGATCTGAAAATTGGAAATAAAAAATCTTGTTAGATCATACTACATAATTGATGGATTCCCTTGATTGTTCAAAATTAAAGTTTTTCCTAAGGTAATTTAAATGAATGATAGATTTCTGATCGATCATCAAGATTTTCCCTCAGTAATTTAAATTAATAACAGATTTCTTATTGTTCGTCAAGGTTTTTCCTCGGTATTTGAAATTACTAATGGATACCTGATTATCAAGGTTTTTTTTTCAGTATTATGAACCTGCCATATTAGTTGCCAAATAAGTTCTTCGGGACATTTGAGTGTATGAGGTCACCAATTGTTCAATACAGACTTTATTGTCTGCCAATTTACAAGTACTGCCTTAAGTGAAGATATAGAAAACTGTTACCTTATTATCAAATTCTTGTCTTTGAATAGATTTCGGTCTACATGCAAGGCAAATGTTTGCACTTCGGTTATTGGCTTTCTTTCCTTTGCTGGAACTGGCAAAGGGTCGGTCCCTTATCAGGAATGCAAGTAATTACCCCCATAAGAGTTCAGAAATACTAACAATGTTAAATAATAAGATAAAGCATACTGAAAGTTGCTCTGTAAGAACGGGTTGAGCCATATAAATCCTCAGCTGAGCCTCTTCCTTCTCCATCCTTTTCTCCCTCTCTTCCATCTTTCTTCGCATTTCTTCTTCATGTCTGACGAGACTCTCGAGTTGAAAACCCTCAGGCATGCTACAAGGCTTTGGCTCTGGTTTTGGGGGGTACCTAGATGTTACACACAATTAAAACAGATTCTGGTCAAAATTAATAGATGTGCACCTCAAATTTGCAAATTCGAATTGTTGTTCTACCTTCCTTTCCAATTCAAAAGCATGAGATCCGATATTATTTTAATGTTTTTTCCTAATACCAATCAGCTATCTAGCAACACAATTTTTGTGTCGATACCTGTATATTCCAAGTTTGACATTCATAATACATCGTTCCAAATACTGCCAACCCAAAAAGACTCAAATATTCATAATGCTTTATATTATTTTATTCATACATCAAAAGGTTAATCTCATACCCCGTGATAAAAAAAAAAAAAGATATTCTCATATGATGGTACCACTTTATACTCGAAAAAATTGAGGATTGTAATCTCGAATGTTTGTATCAGTACAGACAGAGATGGATATGCCTTCTTTGTACATACTTTTTGCACAAGTATAGAGATATTTGTGATGCCATAAACAAAAATAAAACCTAACACTAAAAGATATCTCATATTTGTTTCTTAGAAACTACTTTTGAGGTCCAATTAAATGAGACAGAGAATACTTACATATAGAAGAGAGCATAGCTATATATAAGATGCCAAAAAGGAATGATACAGAAACCTCCATCCTAGTTCTCTGAAAGATTTTCCAGGGCAAAGCGCATCTTTAGGTAGCACATGGTTATCGCATTCTGACAATAGTTTAAATTAATCATCATGAGATTAATATGTTTAAATCAGGACAGTGACTTAGTTTTAAAAATCATAAACTATAGGTGGTCATGTGTGCTTAATTTGTGCCATGAAAGCTTATGGGTAGTTCTGTGGCCAGAGCACAAAATATGGGCGAAGATGCACATGTTCTCTTAGGCATTTCATCAAACACATACTAACCACCAATACGTCTTTTAAGGGAGGAAAAAAAAGAAATCTATGACCTATTGAATTCTGCACATTTAAATGCTACACTATATATGAGAATGGTAATCCATGACCTAAAGAATAACTGGACATTAATTCTGCACATAAATAATACCTTCCGTTTCCACTTTGTCTATGATTGCAGCATTAGGCTTTTGCACCATATATTTGGGTATCTAGGTTATCATGCCTCCCAACATGTCATCCGCACCTTTTAAGCAGGACCTAATAAGACAAAGAAGATAAATGTCAGTAAAAAATATATTGGATGAGAAATTGACCAAAACAGAAAACGAAGTTTATCTCATATGAAAACAGCGAAATTAACTATTTCATGGTAGGGAGGCAGAAGGCTGTATAGCTTTTACTGATTAATTAATTAAAAAGTAAACAAACAACAGATTGCAAGAAGACATACCATCTTCAAGGGCAAAACCTTGTTCTGCAACTTGCACATTTTATCGACACACTTGTCGTGCAAGACCCAAAGACTCGCCTGTATTATTTTCTCTTGTTCTCTTGTTGCGTTTAGATGTTTCTGGCAATTTTGACAAGGTAAATCTGTATATGACTACTAGAACTTTTCCATACTGGCATCAGTCTACACCTCCCGCATCCCTACCCAAAAACTCAATTTTAAGTCCCAGGTACCATAAAATTGGCGCCAATTTAGTCCCATATTACCGCTCTCTAATCTGCAATTGATGACAATATAAAAGAGAAACGCGAAAGGAAAAACAGCAAGGCATATGGTTCAGCCAATACCATTTAAACCTGGTGCTCTTCATAAAATAGAGAAAGAAAAGAAAAAAAAAAGTTACGTGCAAAACTTTACAGCACCAAACCCAGCAAGTACTTTGCACAAATTAAAAGTAAAACAAGGAAATAACTATCAAAGAGATAGCAATCAAATATCTAAAAGAAACAAGAGCAAATTTATAATTATTAGAAAATCATAATACAAGATGTACAAAAAAAGTTATTATCTGTTCTCAGCGCTGTACAGTTGGTGGCGAAACGAGAAGAGAGACAGAAACCGAGAAGTTGAGTGGCGGCGACTGTGTACTTGATTGGAGAACGAGAAGAGAGACCGAAACCTAGAAACCTAGATTAGAGAAGTTGAGTGGTGGCGAGTTGTACTTGACGGGGGAACGAGAAGAAGAGGGGGGAAATTGGAGAAATAAAAATGGAGCGGAGCGCATTTAGAAATAGAAATGGAAATGGAGTCTGGTTTCTAATTTCTAATTTCTAATTGGAGCGGGGGAGGAAGAGAGAATGGGAGAGAGAGGTGCTTAAACGGTCGGAAGAGAATGGAAATAAAAGCGGTGCACAACGGTCATATGGAAATTTCATGGAAATTTCGATTCCGATGGCACTACGGCAGAGTAGAAACCGCCTAACCGGGAATCAAGGTAACTTGCGATTTACACGGAATGGAAGGTTTGATAAAATTTTAGATAGACCTGGTTTACACGGAAACCTAAATCTGTCGGTCCAGATTGTGCCGGTTTAATGGATGATCGCTCCGAAAAACTGTTATCCAAGATTAAACGGTGCACCTGGTCTAATATTAGGCAACGGGACAACATTCTTCAGATGGAAATATTTAGTGGGGCCCACCGATTAATAGATTAGATCGACTTTGACCCCGATCAAAACAAAATCTAACAAAAATTCATTTCATTGCAATAAAAAAAAAAACATAAATAGAGTTCACTTAGCATTGAAGTTTCTTACTAAAAAGAACGCTCATGCGATAAAAATAATTCAATTACCACTTGTATTTAATAGCATTCCATATATCTTCTAATTACTACTGTGGCATCCAATTATCCAAACGACCAAACCTAAAACTAGCTATGGCAACTATTATCTTCTAATTACTACTGCGGCATCCATTATCTTCTAATATTAGGTGAAGATATGGCATGCTTTACATGGAAAATTGGAAATATTTAATGGGACCCATTATCAGTAGTAGAAGATTTCTCTATGATGAATAGAATAGACCGTCTTTTCTTCGTCTTTTTTTTTTTTTTTTTTTTTGAGAGAGAAGAATAGACCGACTTTGACGCCTGTGAGTCACTATAGATGAATTTGCTTACTAAAAAAGTTCACGCGGTTCACATAGATGAATTTCCATAAATATTTTCGTTACTACTGTGCCATCCAAACCTATGAGGCTATTCTGTGACAAACTAGGTTCCCTAATTTTGTTATATTATGCTTTGTTAAGTAATCATTAGGAGATACTAGGTTACATAATAGTCGCGGATGACTAGGTTCCATACATTATATATACAAAAAATTAATAATGAAATACACCTAAATAATATAGATTGGTCATATAAAACGTTTCATCCATTTAATTTTAGTAAGAACTTTTCTGGTAGCTGAAGAGTGAAGAAATCAGCTTTTAGATTGCAAAAATCTTGCCTTATAAGGTATGATTATTAAATGCAAATTTAAATGAAGAGACCAAATATATGTAATGTATATTTTATTATTTTCCTTTATGTTTGGCGAAACACTAATTGCTTAGTCGTTGGGGCGAACGATGTAGGTCCAAACTCTTCGAGCACCGAGTAGCAACTAGCAACCTGACACAAATGCTGACAAGCACCACCCCAAAGTTGAATACACAAGCAGTGTGGCACCTAGATCAATCACAAAAATAACACATTAACACTAATTCAATAAACTGAAAGTCCGAGCTAATCTTTATTGGCAAATTATATCTTTGCATGTTAAAAGTTTCTTAGGATTACAGACATAATGATTTAACCACACCCAGTCGGCCATAGTATGAGGATAGACACTGACACCCATTTGAGAAATTGAATTCTTTGATAAGATAATTTTGGGGTACAAAAAACTCAAAAGATTGAGCTTCATTCGAGTTCAAAATAGATTAAAAAGATAGCAAGAATTTAGTGCGCTCTCAGTTAAGAGAAGCTTTAATTTTGCTAGCACCAAACCATCAACGTCCAAGTACACAAACCTGAGCATCAAAGCATCCTTTAACAACTTAACTATTAAACTGAAAGCAATGAAGAGAGAAGGAGAGTAATAAAAAGAGTATCAACCAAAAGGGTATACAGACATGAGTTGCTAAGTTTGAAAAGAATAACATATATACCTTACGTCAGTAATTTTACCATCTTGCATCCTTCCATTGACTCTAGTCCACTGTGGCTACAACCATTAATGAGTCCGACTTCAGTAGAAATTTTTTGAGGAGGAAAACAGAACTGGTGCAAGAACAAAAAGCTAGTTATTATTGTTTCAACCTCAAAGTTAGGTAACAGTATATTACTATATTTACATAAACTAAAATCTTTAATTTCCAGCTGAGAAGGAAAGAAAGAATGATAGCCTTTCCACACTGGTGAGTATAGACCAAAATATCCAATAAAGATTGCTGCCATAGTCTATACTTTACCCAGCCTATAAAACTCTTTTGAGCAAAATCCTCAATGAGTCACTTATGTACTTCATGCCAGGCAATACAAAAGCTGTTGAATCATCTCTCTAATGCATTCATCTTTTCCTTGAGATCTTTGGCGTATTCTATTCATATGAACAAAGATTACACAATTACAAACAAAATTGCCAAGTGGATGATATATATTTATCTTCTTGTATTTTACTTCCTATTTTTTACTAATTGTACTTTTCTTAGATGACAGTGAAAATAGGCAATGATCCAAAATCAACTCGTTTAATAATTACATCTTGCAACTCCATTCTAAATATATCCAAATGAAATTATTTTCAATTGAATAATAGCAATTGGTACATGGGAACTCTTGGTAATGGAAACAATCCAATTTTTTGTTTCATTTAAACGCTTCTCTTTCTTTTTATTCTTTTGTTCATTCTCTAGTTCTATTGATAAAACCAAAAACTGTAGACACTTTTTTAATTCTCAACCACAATAATTGGATAACATAACTTGAAAAACTATAGCTGAATATTGAGTGATGGTTAGTCGGTAGACATGACTTAAAGCGCATATAGCTGGAACAAATACCACTACCTGTGATTGAATTCCACTTGTAGATTAAAAAAACCTAATGTATGAATTAAATGAGAATTTATTAAATTAGTATTTCATCTGAATTATTTAACTTGTTCATGAAAAATTATAAAACATGAGTTAGTGATGTAAGATTCTTATTTTATAGATCACTCCATAATTTGATTGTTAATTATGCATATTGCAATGGTGACCATGCATTATACGAAACAACTACCCAGATTGCTCAATAGGACTCTGATATCAGTCAAAGATAAAGAAGCAATTCTTAGTATACAAAATTTGATGAATAATACCTCAGCTCAAAATTACCTTCTGTAACCTAACGCAAAGTCAGGCCATCATCACTTCCATTTCCTGTTATATTATTCATAGCATTTACCAGAAGATAGTGACCAGACATCAGTTGTCCAGGCTGGCATCCAGTTCATCAATAACTCCCTTATCGTGTCTTGTCAGTGGGATAACCTAAAACAATCT
>JAMFTS010008402.1:0-13695 GCA_028095005.1 Rhynchospora pubera | reverse complement strand
TGGTGTACCAGTTTTCAAGGCAGTACAGAAGCCAGGAGAATTTGTAATAACATTTCCTGGAGCATATCATGCTGGATTTAGTCATGGTAAAGAGATATTTATATAGAAACTGTTTGGCAATGGACTGTGGCTTCAGTATCTGGTGCCTGGGGTAGATTAATGTCACAGCTAATATAGTATTAGGGGCATCGTTATTTTGCCAAATATCCAATTTGAGGACCCACAGAACTATTACTTAAAATATAGCACAAGGAAAAGTAACTGGTCATTTGCTGCAATTATGAATTTGCACTGTACTCAGGTGGTAAGAGCACTTGGCTCTCTTCTAAGAGGTCCAAGGTTCAAGCCCGCATGCTTGCGATAGGCTTGGCGAGCCAGCGTAAAAACTCGGCCATATATATAAGAAATGACCAGGGTCGGGGTGTCATTTCTAGCCTACCCCAACTTGTTTGGGATAAAAGGCTTAGACTTTAGACTTTTTTTTTTTTATGAATTTGCACTGTACTGGATGTACAACAGCACCTTGAATTGTTAAGCATAGTAACTAGAAATTTAGTTACTTTGTGGAGCACTATTACGTCTCCCTGCAAAACCATGTATACAGTGTAAGCCCTTGTCAGACTGGAGTTGATGCATACCTCACAGATATGGAAAATATTACATGTATTTCTTCAAAAAGTTGTGGTTTTTTACTTCTCAAGTTGCTTCAAAGGATAATTAAATACCTCAGACCCTGATTGTTTATCTGGACTATTTATATAATTACAGGAGCAAATAAGGGTTGTTTGGTTGAGTATGATATGAGCTCTTTTTTTTTTTTTATAAAAAAGTTTGCAAGGGTATAGTTAATAAAAAATTTCCCTCGCGTCCTTTTACTTTCTATATAACATTTGCTTCTAAATGAAGATCACCACAAGTGAACGGTCTCTTACACTTGTTTTGGTTCATATTCTCATGTAGCACTAACTTTATCCAATCAGGTTTCAATTGTGGAGAGGCTGTCAATTTTGCTATGAGCCAGTGGTTCCCTATGGGTAACATATGCCGTGACCGCTATGCTCTTCTCAGAAAAACCCCTCTTATCCCACATGAGGAGCTGTTATGTAAAGAAGCCTTATTTCTCTCTCATGAAAGGCTTCAAACTAGCTCAAGCAACAATGAGTGGGATTCCTCCTCTGAAAAGTGCATTGATGTTTTTGTTCAGTTTATGCGGTCCCAACATTATGCAAGGTGGCTCCATGTAAATACTGGTGCACGCCTCCTCTACAAATCAGATATTCAGGCTACTATTTATTGTGGTATTTGCAGAAGAGACTGCTATGTATCTCATTTTATGTGCAGTTGCAGCCTGGATCCTATCTGCCTTCATCATGGTAAGTGTAGGAAAACAAAAACTAGTGGTTATTTCACAAAATGCTGTCTTTTATAGAAAAAAAAAACTAAAATCATTTTCATTGCCAGCCAGTCCCTCCCAAATTTTACAGTGGGACACTAAATAATTGAGTTTGTCCTCAATTTTTGTTATTAAAAAACAATTAAATATGTCGCCATGTGTGGAAAAAATGAATTATATAATTGAGTTTAACTGTATAAGATTTTTCTAAATAAGCATCCTTCTGACATTTTACTGGCTACTGGCTTTACCAGCAGGGTTCAGTAGTTTTTATCATTACTTCTGAGTTACTTTAATATTTACTGTTACCTGTTTTACCAAACAAACACTAGCACATCTGATCTTGAGTTCTGGAACATAGTCTTCCTGTTCCAGGATTCCCGGGTTTGAAACCCTCCTTTTCTGTTTATATTTTGTTCATCAGTCAATTTTTGCTTGCATTGTTTAGTATAGCTCGGTCCCAAGTCCGAGTAAAAGCAGGAGGGTTGTGTTAGGCTAGGCGAGCCAACGTAAAAAATTCAGTCATCTCTATGGAAATGAAGTCAATTTTTGCTAATTATATCTCCACTTTGAATAGTTATCTTCTCATTCAAATATGATTTTCATGGATTTTTCTCTTTCTCGGAAAGACATCTAGGATGTTTTTTTTATTCAATTATAATCTCATGAATCGATACAATATGAATTATTTTCAAGCATGAGTTAAGAACAGCTGTAATACTTCAAGTGGTCATCTCTAAGGTGAAGAAAGGCACTTAAAAATAGAACTAACTTTACATTTTAGCATTGTCAGCTTGTATGATAAGCAATGATCTAGCAATTTGTATGCCAATGGTTTGGTGGCTAGTTGAAAATCCAACAATCATACCAGTATTAGAGATAGTTCTTGACATTCCAATTTGAAATCTCACTGTTGCATATTCTTTTCTTCTATTCATTACCATATGCATCCATTTAAGCATCCTTTCTAACATTGCAACAAAGGGAATACAACAGCTATGTCCTTCTCCTCCTGCGGGATTTAAAAATTTTACAAATAAATTCTCTCTCTCTCTCTCTCTCTCGCTCTCTCTCCCTCTCTGAGTTAAAAACTAGGGTTGTAGGTTGGGTTGAAAGGCTTATCCTTCAGGTTATGCATATATTTTTTTCCAGGGTTATATATGGAATTGTATTGACACTGTTTGTTAAGCACTCTTCTCTTTTCTTGATTCGATCTGTGTTTTTCCAGGGGTAGATGTGAATTGCTCTTGTGCTGATCGAATTGTATTTGTACGACGAGACATAAAGGATTTAGAGGCCATATCTATGTCCTTTGAGGCAAGAGCTGCCAAGAGAACTGAACAGTTTTGTTTTCTCTCAGCTACTTGTGACGAGACGTACCAACCTTACTGCGAGATGTCTGTTGGAATAGACAATGTATCTACTGATGCCCACAGGTCACCATCCACAAGTAATGTAAGGGCTAGAAAATCTACCTTCATCCCCTGAAATGACTTTTTTTTCCTTTTGTTCTCTTATAAAGAATTCACCAGTTTGAGGATGCCTCTGGCGTTGATCTTTCAGTCTTTGCACCTTAATTCCCTGAACTTAAATTGCATTTTGGTGGTTCTCTTTATAATAGTGTGCCATTGCCACCAAACAATTTATCTACTCCAAAATTTTGATTCTTTTCTACTTTTACTCAGTATAGTGCTTTGCCAGTGTGAATTGTTCATAAGTAGTTGGATTTGCTATTTGGTTTTGATGAATGAGGTTATGTGAGTTTTATAAGTTTGGTTAAGCAGAGGGAGGCCTGAAAAGTTTGAGCTGAATAATGATGTTAAAATGATTCCTAATTCCTTTAGTGAAGTTATATGAAGAGAGTGCATAAAATGATTCCTAATTCCATATTCATTTAAGATCAAAATGTATCTGCAGGTTTGCAATGGTTTTAAAGCAGGAGAGTCCCCTAATATAAACTTTGCTGACAACGAAAGCTCAGTGGTGCAAGAAAGTGATGACTCAGATGTGGAAGTATTTAGGGTTAAGCGTAGATCAACTACAAGCATAGAGAATAGATCTATAGACGAAGCAATTGTTTCGGATTTGCCTGAAAATCAGGTAAACATTTTTGGGCGTTTGCAAATTGGAAATGACATTGTACCTTTCTTTTATTTTTGTACTTTTCCGCTGGAGGGGTTTTAGTTGAACTACAATCAAAGCAAGGAGTGTCTTGTTTGTTAGGTTCCTAGTTTCAATGAACAGGCAGTAGTGAATTCCCTCTTTCCATGGAAGATTAAAGTATTTACCTTTGATAAGTTAGATATTGTCTGCAAAACCAAAACCCCAATAACATTGGCGTTAGTAGTTAATACAAAAATATATGGTACGATACCTATGGTATAAGCATGTCCTTTTTTTGTCCTATTTCCTTCTTGTTTAGGAGTATTAAATTCTAGTACTATCGTCTCATATTTTATCATACTTTTTGCTTAGATAAGAAGAGCTATTGCCCTTGTAATTAGGATGAATATCAATTTGCTGCAGGTAGTTCCAGTTTAGTACTCTACCATGATGTCATTTGTGTGTTGCTATTTTTTCTTTCTTTTTGGTATTGCTACACTTATCTGATATATTGTGCGTTGGCACATTGACCTCTGTAATTTACCCTGCATCACAAATATAAAATATGAAAGTATAATAGTTCCTTTCCTATTTAATTGGAAATTACAGGTTTTTAAACGACTGAAGAAGGCACTAGATCATGGGTTTATACCAGACGAATCATTCATTGAAGTAAAACCTCCACCAAGCCCTGTTAACGAATTTCAAGTTGCATCATATGAAATTAATGAAA
This sequence comes from Rhynchospora pubera, assembly GCA_028095005.1. Classification (NCBI taxonomy): domain Eukaryota; kingdom Viridiplantae; phylum Streptophyta; class Magnoliopsida; order Poales; family Cyperaceae; genus Rhynchospora; species Rhynchospora pubera. Next base: position 9,466 of record JAMFTS010008402.1, on the reverse strand, counting down.
GCAGAAGTGACGATGAATTTTCCTCGATCAAGTGGGGCTGAAGCACTTGGGACCTTATGTAAACAATTGATTGTACAGCGTCTGCACTTTTCGAAGTGTGATTAATTGCTCCATTGCTAACCCAACAGGTTCATAGCTCCAAAATCCTATGATCAGACCTAGATAACTGTAGGTACTAGGTAGACTCTCTAAAGCTCATCTTATCTAATGGGCAATCCAAACTATGGGAATTTGATCTTTGTTACTAATGTTATCAAACAACTTACACTTTCATTCTTCTGATTCTTTTAATTGAACAAATTCTATTATTTGGATTCTCATTGGGGTTTTAGAGAAGATTTGTAGAGGGTTTAATTCTCACCGCATCGAGCTTATTATAGGATTCGATTCTGGTAATTCAATTGTGTGTATGACCTCCAATTGAGGTTTCTGCGCACCACATTATTGTAGTTCTTTTTCTTAATTTTTATAGGAATATATCATGTACCAAGGAATTTTTTCAAAGATACAATAAAATTCAATTCGTTTGTGTATTTCTTTTCCTTCGTTTAGAGTTATCTTATTTTATTTTGATGATACATTGATGTAATACTCATGTAATTTAAAATGGTCATAATGATGCTTAATGAAAAGCGTACTGAGCTTGTTGGTACTTCATCTATAAAATAGTATTGAGCATATAGGGTTGTAATGAGCTTCGGTTGTACAAATATGCAAGATTAATTATCTGACCATATAATGAGCCGATAAGAGAATTATTAGCCGGGCTTAATTTTTTAAAAAATATAAATGCCCATATCGTGAATTCGTGACATTCAAAAGCATGTTCTTGATTGATGGGCTTGGGCTTCTAGGGCCCTGGCAAACATTTGCATGACAATTCCGGCCGTCCTAAGAAAAAATGAAAAAGAAAATATGGATGAGTTAAATGCAAAGATGGTGTAAAAGATGATATCAGATGTCAACACCTTTCTTTTCGTCCCGAGTCAAATCATTCTTACCATTAGGCCTGTCAATATTAACATCCGTTCTGTCGAAATGGAACGTTAAATGAAATAGAAAATCAATTCCGTTTCTGAAAACGGAACGGAAACGGAAATGAAAAAAAAGACGGAACGTAAACGGAACACGGAAATGGACGGAAATAGACTGAAATCAATAGGAAATTGAGGACGGAACGTTAAACGGAACGAAAATCTGTTCCGTTTGACGAAACGGAACGGAAACGGAATGGATTTCTATTTCGTCGACTGGAACGGAACGGAAGCGGAACAGGACATTTCCGTGTTCCGTTTCAACGTTTGACAGCTCTACTTACCATCCACATGCTACTTTTGTTGTCTTAATCCCAACTAGTCCTCCAGTGATAACATGTCTGGGAAATGAAACTAGTTCTGATGTGTTATAATCCAACGTTTATTGAAAATTTTCATTTCTACACGCCTAATAGTTTTGTTATAACAAGACTATCTACCTCTAAATTTCAAATTTATACATTTATAAGAAATTTTCTAGTTGAATTCAAACTCACTTCCCTGCAACAAGATTCTTACCGTTATTTTTAAGGGATATATACATTATTAAAAGAGGCAAAATCAAACAACTAGGGTATTTGTGCCAATATACGTGCTAGAATGGCATTTCCCATTTACAGGAATATTTCCTTTTCCTTTAGGAAAATTATATACGATAAAATTGCGCTTCTTTCTATTTAGTTATGTTTTTCCTTTAATTAATTAAAGATTCCTAATAATCTGGTATAATTAAAGGCTAGGATATGGGATGTTTCTTGATGTAAATTAAAAGATCAACGAATATTCTCCATGTCGGAAGAATGCTTTCAATGGTCCATAAACTTGGAATGAAAAGAGAAAGCTAGATAATGTAATGTTGTTTGCATGCTTTTGAGACCAGAAGACGAATAATTCTATTAATTTCTAATAACTAAGGTTATAATTATATATTCCCATTTCTTGCCCCTTTCGCTCATGGTGATAATGTGTGGCTCGTGGGATTACTTCCCAAATTTGTCAGTTCCGTATACGACGTAGTAATATTGGAAATTCAACGTCACAATATGTGCATCAAATTTGTATTCTATACTCAATGCCCACATATTGCTTTTCAATTTACCTAATATTCTTCAATATAAGTGTACTTTAGGCCTCAGGAACATCCATCAGGACTAGCTTAATGTTTTGATATTTTTGTATACTCCATCACCCCCCATCATCCTCTCCGAATTTTAGTTTCAATCTTTCAATTTGAGATTATATTATTTGGCTACTTTTTATTTGTGGGTTCAGTTGTCATAAAAATATAGAAAACGATTTAGTAATTATGTTAAAGCTATATAGTGATAGAGATAGGGATAGTATGCCTTGTGTTTAGAATTCTATTATTATACAAGTATTACAGGTCGCCCCACTTATAATTAAATTCTAACGGTGTACTGTGTACATATACAAAAGAGAAAAACACAAATACAACTCTATCCACTTATCAATTATAATAAATAATAATATAACATTCTATTTTTTCTTTTAGGCAGATTTTATATAGAGAGACATAATCTAACGCCTTTGATATGAAAAATTTTCTTTCAGGCACCTGCGGACTTTAAATTTGTTCCATATGAAAAATAATAAAATCAATGACAATGTTTGCTTAAGCCTTAAAGTCTATTACACTACATGCCAGAAAATAGATGTTAATTACATAGTTTTTCCTTTTCTCTTATTAATAAATTATGTTAGCTCATATTCCTCAAATGGATTGCCTCTATCTTTGTCATCATCGACGTCATTAAAAAATTTCTTACCTGCCTACAGGATAGATTTGCCAGAAATAACAAGTGTGAAAAAAAATCCTGACCTATCTTGTAGCTCCATTAAGTTCGTTTTTTGCCAAAATATCACACGTGGATGCATTCTTCAGTCTAGAATATAGATTTTTGGATAAGTAAGATCAGAATCTCTCACAACACAAATTGTAGTTCCAAGCTTTGATTATGGTTCATAACATTATTGGTTTCAAGTTTCAACACAATTTTTTTTATTATGGTGCATAGCATTAATTATTCTTTCGAACTACAACCAATAATTCTTACAACAAAAATTGAAATGGACCAAATCTGACGGGACCTATCTATATGTTTTGTCCATTGATTCCGAAACGATTACATTATGCAGACAACTTTAATCCTATACATAATGGTTTTAAAATAAATTCTAACTGTACATTAAATTAATACGAAACCGGGTACTAAAAGGAGTGTTTTTAAAACCGTACCGGAACCCATACCGGTCAGGTGGCCAAAATCCAGTATTTTCTGTAATTGTCCGGTACTTCCTCTCACAATATCGAATACCGTTGTTTCAGTCACTGTTCCGGTTTCTAGTATTATCGAAATTTTTCGGTATCTGATACGGTTTTCAAAACACTGACTAAAAGCACAAACATAGCATCATACTAATAAATATTTGAGAAATATATGCTAACTTCAAGCTCATTTTGTGAGAGAAGTAAACATTTAATTAATCTAATTGATATACGGTGCCTACGAAATTTATTTATTGGATGTTCAATTTACACATACTACAATGATCAGATATATAACTTTGATACTTTCAAAAAAAAAAATGGCATTAGTTTCATAATTAGGTTATTAGAGAAATATTGGGTTGTGCGTCGGTGTTGTGCGTATATAAAAGCTTCGATCAGAAGCAGCTCACTGATGTTTGGCATTAGAAAGGGAGGTAGATGTGACTATACTCTGAGTGGGTATTGGAAAAACATACAGAATTAAATGCCACAGAATTCAAGACCTTTAATTACTCTTCACATGTTTTAAAACTTGCCTTTTCTGGACACTTGCTATTAATTCCTTTCTGGTATCGTCTAAAATGAATCTCTAGGTTATGAACTCATCCAGTGTAAATGTGTAATATTTATAATATAAACGCTTCAATTTGTACGAGCTTAATTAGTTAGCAGTCTTGATTCGAATTATGCACGTAATTCCTAAATTTTTGGAAAGTCAATGAAACACCTAGCAAGTAGTAATAATTAGTAATGGTACTGGAAGTGGAAAGAAATATAGCACATTAATTAATTCTATATGTACTATTTTTTTCTTGACAAAAAGATTATCTTAAGTCCTCCTTAACTGTGAAAAACATTAGTTAACTTCAACTCAAAGTAGATTTAATTAATTCCACCAGTCAAAAGAAATAAAAAGGGGAAAAAAATAATTTTAGGTTGGAATTGCATCCTCCATTATAATTGCTGTACAGAAGTGTATAACTGTAGTAACGAAAAATAATTTGCTCGGCAAGGATAAAGGTTGTCTCACTCTCGAGTCTCGATCATCATTTTATATTGATTCATGTAGGAATTTTACTGTGTCAAAATGTAAAATTAATTATAATTTTTATTTAAGAATCAAGTTAATTTTGAGAATTGATAAATGACCAATTTTGTTACGAAATTTTCCAAATGAATATATATAATAATAGTTTCTTTAGATATCTCAAGTAAAATAATTTATTTCTCTGAAATATTAACATCTATGGATTTCACATGATCCGAGGGTAGAGAAGTCAATGGTGATTAAGGCTTTTCTTTTGTGTCAGTTATTAACTGGTAAGACCAACGAGCTAGGCTGTAGTTTCATATTTGTTACATGTATCTTATAATTTTTATTTGTACTTTTCACATGGATTTATCCAGTGAACTTTCTCTTTCTCTTTCATAAGAAAAAACTTTCTCTTTCTCTCTCTTTCTTTCTCTGTCTGAAAAAAAGATTCGTCTTGGTTTCAACAACGGCAGTGCCTGGGGAAATAGCACCTGAATATTGGCTCAAACTTGTTTTTTTCTTACTTAAGAATAAAACCCCTAGATCAATGATTATTCTAATCATAGTCATTCAAAGCACATAAAATTTATTATTTTGAGATCTAATTGAACTAATTGAAGTCTCGACTAAACAATTCCAATAATAAGGAAAAAAAAAGCTACTCAAGAGTCAAGAGAATAATTTTAAGTGTTTGACCGGATACCACTAGGTTTAGTGGAAACATAGTTTACTTTTACATCATAATGGTAAATGATTTATCTTTTTATCTTTAATTAATGTTCCTGTTCTTTGAACAACTGGTGTAAAATGCTTGCTCTGCTATTGGTGAACATACAATATATTTATGAAGCCTAGCTAGATCTCGTCTTATCAAGATCACACAATGATTGGTCCTCTAAAAATAATAAACATATTTATCACTGTAATTCTTTACAAATAACAATGCTGCCTTGAGAGACAACACGATTAATTCACCGCGCGCGCACACACTCTCTCCATGGAGTCAAACAAGCGAGCTGTTTATGTGAAAGCTTTTATTTCTATCTCGGTCATATGTTCCTGGAAATATCATTACGAAACTGTAGTTGACATCATTCGGTTTGATCCAACATGCTATTTTTTGTGTTCATTAATTATGTTTTTTTTGTTTTTGTCTAGTCTTTTAATCACCCCCTCCCCCAACCAATCTCTAAACATATATATTCTCTTTTGAGTTGGGTGTACTTTGGTACAATAAATCAAGACATTTCGTAGATTATTAAAATTTTAAATATTTATTATTCATAAATCTATCACTCATTTTATTCTTTCGTTCCGATAAAACTAAAGAGTTTCGAACCATATAATATAATTGAGATAATTATCTCTATGTGCAAGTAAAATTGTATAGTAATTTCGGGTGTGTTTGGATCACTTAAAAATAATTTTTCTTTTTGGAAATTGATTACTGGCATCGCTTGAACAAAATGAACACATAAAATAGACAAGTTGAATATATAAATAATAAAAGTGAATACATAAAAATAAATAAGTTCAATAAAAATAAGGTGGATATTCTTATAAAAATCTGAACAAGGGATGAAAACATTTTATTTTTTTTGTATGTGTTCATTTTAATTATCTTTTATGTTCTCTTTATCTATTTTATGTGTTCATTTTGTTCAAGCGACAAGCATTGACAAAACTACATATGACAGTTACCATTTCTTTTCTTTTTTTACTTTAGAACACTATTTTTGAGCAGCCCAACATCCGGGATAAATTTTATTCATAGTTGTGTTTGGATCATCTTCTTGATGCAGATTAAGAAATTATTATGACCAGCTTTTAATCTAGATTAAAAAAATGATCCAAACACATTAGGAATAAAAATTATTACAAATATTGAACTACTTAGAAATAGCACTCTAAATCTTTACAAAATTTATTCTTGATTGTTTATGAATAATATTTTTTACCCCGAATAACTAATCCTAATTTATTTTTAGATGATATTAACGTACCTTCAAGAATATCCAAATAATATATATCATTGTCCATAGAAATGTCAAGCATTTTTTTTAATTCTATATGTAGATGAAGACTGTTATGTGACATCCATCTAGATCTAGAGGACAGAGATGGTAAAAAAAAAAAATGATGGAGATAAAGAAACTAAAAAAAAAAAAAAAGATAATTTACAGTCATCAAATTACAATTAGCCCCGGTACATTTAAACAGACTCAGCACCCTAGAGGCCTAAACGTACAATATTATAAGGGTGATTTAGATTTATGCCACTACAAATATTTGAAATTAGGGATATGCCACCACTAAATGAAAAATTATTTTTATGTCACTATAAAATAAAAAAATTAGTTTTATGCCATCAGAAATTGATATGACAATTTTACCCTTTTAAATATGTCATTACTAAACTAAAAAATTAGTGATATGTCATCACAAAAGATATAATTGGTTTTACGCCATTATAAATCTATAACAATTAATTTTATAGCACTGGAAAATAAAAAAATTATTATACGCCATCTTGAATCTTCTTTTTTTTTTTAAGTAAAAACTGTTCGTCAGCTTCCATTAAACAAAAAGTTTACTGGTATTTATAATTATTTTCTACATTAATGCAATCAAAGTTGTTCTTGAGGGCCGTCTTTTTCTTTTAAGGGTTTGTTTTTAGTGTGGGGGTAATTTGGCCATTAAATAAAAAGAATGACAATTTTGGTAATGGCATTTTTAAAATTTATTATGTTTTTTGAAAAATAGTGGCATAAAACTAATTTTAGCAATTTTATGATGGCATAAATTTAATTAGTCATTTAAAAATAGCATTTTACTAATTGACAAAAATCACAGTGGCATAAAACTAATTATCTCATATTATAATGATTCCTGCAAAATAAATTAAAATCCAGATAAAACTTTATAGTTTACCAACACATAAAATATATAGATTCTATAGTCTGATAATACAAATTAATTTGATATATATGATTTTCTTTTGTATCTTTTCGTTTCTGCTATACCTTTTGGAGATTTGGCAGATATTATAAAATGAACAAAAATATATATTGACAAACTTGTTGTTCTACCTAGCTAGACCAACATCCAAATAATTATATGATGATCGATGTCAACGTGTCAACAACAAAAAGCCACATATGACATATCATATGGAGATAAACATATATAGAGTATAATATAGAACAACTGCCGAACATATTAGTTTTTTTCAGCATGATGATTTATTGTTTTCAGCAATAGTAGTTTTTTTTAACATTCCTCTTGTATAAGGAGAACGATCAATTTTGATGGAGAAGCTAACTAGCTTAATTAATATATTGTGGAGATAAAACTCAACGACACGTTAAACAGAACCATAATTCTTTCATGCCAAAAGATGAAAGATTTTTGTTGACACATATACATTATAAAACTATGAACATCTGGTAAGATTTTCAGTAGCACTAATAATTTGATCCAGAAAAAACAATGGTACTGAGTACTGACTAATATTACGTTCTGTCTTGTCGTGTTTAGAAAACCTTCACCAATGTAGCATGATTAACATATAATTGATGGCATGGAATCTAGGGGGCACATAGTTTGGTGAGATCTTGATGTGTAGACAATTAGACATGCGTGTAGACCAATTAAAAATTAAGAAGAAGCCGGAAAAAAAGGAGAATAGAAGTAGTAGAAAACAGAGTTCAGAAGAACAGAGGTAGGTTCGGAAGAAGAGTGTCCTTATTTAATGCTCTATTCCAACTTTGACTGTAGGTTATGGAACCTCATTTAAGCTGAAAATTTCTAAGCCCCATGCTGCATTAATTAGTAGCATACAAAAAAAAAATTTACTTTTAAAAGGAAATTTCTAGGTCCAAACGAGAACAGTCATATGTCGGAATAATATTTTGCCAAGCAGCACTAGTTCTTTCATAATAGTTCTCTCTTTCATAGACTTCAAAATTAGTACCTTTAATATTTTTGCCGACGATCTTGTGACAATTATTTTTATCTTTCTTAAATTTTTCTTGTATGAATATATGCAGCTTTGCCACGTGGTTTGTCTGAAATAGACAAGACTAATTTATGTCAAATATATAGGAGGACAATGTCCTCTATATTTTCATTTATAATACATGCCCCATTAACTCGTTGGTACAACTGAGTGTCGAGTCTACAGTAATAATTATGAGTATTAAATCTTACTTATTGACAATAATCAAATCAAAGATTTGACTTAATCAACAAGTAACAAAAATAATCAATCAAGGACAAACAAGCACAGAGGCAAACGATAGTGATTTTGGGTGTTTTGATGGTTAAATATGGTATAGATATATGTTCTAGTATTTGAGCTCCACTTTGGTTAGACTTTGGACTTTCAACGCTAGCCACTCTCATGCCGAATCACTGACCTGTGCGACACAACCCTCAGTTAATATTGTGAAACATAATACATTAGTTGTTGACTTGTGTGTGACAGATTTAGCTGTACCTAAACTCCTGAACCTCATGTATTGGTCACAATATTTGATCCAAAACCTAGTCTAAAGCCCACCAATAAGTTAATTAACTTTCAACTCTCATTTTGTTGGCTTAATTATTCTAAGTCTTCTTGTTGATTTTCAAAGACATCTACTAAATTCTTACCTGAGTAGAAATTTTCTGCCTACCATAGATTAGTCATATCTCCTACCTTAAGTTTTCTATTCAATTCAATTCAATCAATAAATCAATCTACCTTAGATCAGTCATCACTCGGCCATCCACTTGGGTTGAGAGTCGAGGAGACAGGGTCGATGGGTTGAGGTCGGTCGTTGCGAGGGAGGGTGTTAGTCTGTGGTCACGTGAGAGAGGAAAGGTTCGGGCCGAAAAGGTCGATGGTCAGGCAGGGGAGAGGGGAGAGGTTGGGCTAGAGGAGGGAGAGGGCTGGACATGAGATGAGAGCAGTGGAGAAAGTAAGGGAAGTTAGGTGAAAAATGCCAACTTACTATAAAAAATAATTAGAGGGCAAAAATGAAAATTTTCCTTAAATGAGTAGGAGGACAAAAATATAATCTTTTCTTAAATAGGTTGGCGATGATGAAGATTACGGTTTAGCATTCA